>CAUYRH010112185.1:0-38526 GCA_963574655.1 Perodicticus potto
GTGTAAAGTGAAGGAGACACCAAGGCACAGGTGTCTCCTCAGCAGTTGTCCAGCCTTTTTGGCTATTGGAGCCTCTGGTGGGCATTGGAGGTCCCCCTCCTTGCCTGTCATCCAGCCCGCTGGCTCTTCAGCTGGCTGCCACAGCACCAACACCACCAAGGAGAAGGCGGCAGGTCCCCCAGCTCCACTGAGCTGGCTAGGGCACCAGATGTCCTGCATCAATTCTCCCTCTCCAAGTAGAAACCCTAACTGCTGTTAGGGAAAAGGGGCAAAGACTCGATCTAACTGCTTCCTGCTGAATCGGGCGATGATAGAAGGGGGCAGTTAGGGTTTCTCCGGAGGGAGAGTGACTGATATTTATTTCAATGGCATTAATGTTGCCACTCAATCTTATATTTTATTAATTTTTACAAGATATATCTTTTTTATCTTTTTATTTTTAACCTATTTGTATCAATGTATTTGAGGAGAGTTGCATATAAACAGTATATAGTGGGGTCATATTTTCTCATCCATTCCAATAATCTCTATCTTTCAATTGATATATTTATATTTTAGGGTAGTTATTAATATGTTTGGATTTAAAATAATCATTTTATTATTTTTTATTTGTTACCTCTGCTATTTGTTCTTGTATCTTCTTTCCTGGCTTTTTAAGAGTTATTTGAACATGTTTTTAGAAGTATATCTTTACCTAACTATTCTGTTTTTCTTCATATTTGGAGGATTCTTACTGTTATTGGCTTCTAGTTCTATTGTGGTCCAAGAGCATATTTTGTATGTATACATTCTCTTTTTATGACTATATATCTTTATATAGTATTTTTACAATAGTAAAATATTGAATACTATGATGGGAATTACAAGGTACACAACTTTTCACTTGTTGGTTTCAAGTATTTTTGCATCTCAAGTTGAATATAGAAACATTAGCAATATGTAGATTTTATTGCTGTAGCTGTTTTGCATGCTATATCTACATACAGCAAAAACTATATTAGACAATGTTATAAGTTTTCTTTTCAACCATTGATCATATTTTTTTTTACAATTCAATGGAAGAAGAATAGTTTATTATATTCAACCAGAAATTTACCATTTCCCTTTCTCTTTCCTCATTCCTGATGTTCTAAGTTTCCTTCTGGTATTATTTCCTTGTGTCTGAACAACTTCTTTGGAAATTCTTTCAGAGCAGGTCTGTGGGAAATGAATTCTCTTAGTTCGCATTCGTCTGAATATGTCTTTATTCCAACACATTCCTAAAGGATCCTGGAATATAATTCTGGCTTGACATTTGTTTTCTTTCAGCACTTCAGATATCTTGTGCAGATATATGGACTTTCTGGTTTCCCATGGATAATTGCAGTCTGAATTGTTGTCCTCCTATAAGAAATGTGTATTGTTGTCTTATAACTTTTAAGAATTTTTTCTTTTCCTTTAGTTTTCAGAAGTTTTATTATGTTGTGTCCGGCATGGATTTCCTTAGGTGTTGTTTTTCTTTCTTTATTTACTTGGTTCTTTTCGAGATAAGGTCCTACCCTGTTGCACAGGCTAGAGTGCAAGGGCACAATCATAGCTCACTGTGACCTCAGTGATTCTCTTGCCTCAGCTTCTTGAGTAGATGAGAGGACTCTTTCCTTTGTGTCTCCAATTAGCTGATGGGCCAGTTCAGGAAGTGTTTTATTTCCGTTATTGTATGTTTCAATTTTTTAATTTCTGTTTCCTTGTTTGTGTCTTCCATTTCTTGGCTGAGACTTTCTCTTTCTTCACTTATTTCAAGAGAAGTCCAGATTTCTTATGGAAGCATTTCTTTAAGATCTACCTTAAAGTCTTTGTCAGATAATTCCAACATCTGTGTTAGCTCAGCATTGGCATCTTTTCCGGTGGGAATTGAGATTTCCCTGCTTTTTTGTATGTTGATTAATTTTGGTTTGTATCTGGATATTTTAAATATTATATTATGAGACACTGAGTCTCCTAAAGCCCATGGAAAGTGTTGATATTTTTGTTTTGGTAAGTAAGCAACCCAGTTGGGTTCCAGCCTCCATTTCTAACCAGATTTCTGTGCGTTATGGCTTCAGAGTAAGTTCAGTTTCCAAATCCTTCAGAGTACTGTTCAGATCTGTCCCAGGTGTTCACTCCCTGGGTCCAGCCTGGACGTTGTGTAATAGCCTGTTCTATAATTTGGTTCTGAGGCCTATGGATGTTGTTTAGAGTCACATCCGGGCAGAAGCAGCTCTGGGGCGAGTCCGGGAGCGTGTAAGCAGTCTGCTCCTCTCTGTCTCAGATTTCCTGGACATTTTTCAGCTCCCCGCGCTCTTCTATTTGCTCATCTGGACAGAAAACCCAGAGCTTTATTGGCCCCATTCTGCCATACACATTCTACAACTATGCTGATGTCTGGGACCAATTTGGGGAGAGAGAGAGTAAAAAAGCAGCCCAAGCTTGCATTTTCCTCTAGGGAACACAACTCCTCCTGTCCGAGAGGACGGTCCCCTTGCTCAGAGTTGTAGGCTTTGGTGGCCTCTGCTGCTGCCTCTGAAACCAGGGACACTAGTACCCCAGACTGCTTGTGGGCTGAGGAGCAAGAGAATGGAAAAAAGGTAAGAAAAATGGAAGAAGGAAAACTGCATTTCCCAGTCTCTCCGTCCCTTCACAAAGCCTTATCCTAAAGCACTCTCTTTCCGTACCATGCCCATCCCAGGCTTCAGGCCAGTGGATACCAAAAGGGGACAGGGGAAATTCACCATTGGTCTGACCATGCTTTACAACTGCTTACTACTATTTATTTTTCAGAGCCCTCACACTGCTGGTCATGAAATCTTTTCAGGTTATACAACTGCCTTCAGTAAGAGAGGGCATTGATTGTATTTTCTTATGTTCTGTGTTCTTGAAGTTTTGGCATCTGAGGCCCCCTTGAATTGACCTGGGGAGATTGCCCTTCCCTGGGTTAGCCATAGAAATAGCACCTGGCTCACCTGGGAGCATATCTTTCATATGTAAACAGCTAATCCAGAGCCCAGACCCCAGAACCTCCTCTTTTATTGGTCTCTTAGACTCCAGACAATTATTTACCTGTTCTACTCGACACAGGGCCGGAGACCAGACAACTCAGAAAAGGCCCTTTACCCAGAGCCTGCTGAAATTTTCAAACTAGCCAACCCTGTGCCTTTTTATCCTACTTTGCCTGTCTCTTTCCATGGAAACCACAATAAAGGATCTTGCCACACTTTCCCCTATGTCTCTATCTTCTGACTGACCTAATGGTTCTTGTGGCTGACTGTGGGGTGGTGAGCCCCTCATCGTGGGAACCATGAGTAACAATCTGTCATTTCAATGGCAGTCATTTCCTTCCCTGTTGGCCTCACCATCCCTGAATAATAATAAAAGCTGCATTTTATAACAGAAAATCAGATGATGTGCTTACTTCATTTCACTCAGAACTCTCTCTCTCTCCCTCTTTTTTTTTTTTTTTTTTGAGACAGAGTCTCAAGCCCTCACCCTGGGCAGTGTGCTGTGGCGCCACAGCTCACAGCAACCTCAAACTCTTGGGCTTAAGCAATTTGCTTGCCTCAGTATCCCAAGTAGCTGGGACTACAGGCGCCTGCCACAACACCTGGCTATTTTTTTTGTTGCGGTTATCATTGTAGTTTTAGCTGGCCTGGGCCAGGTTTAAACTCACCAGCCTCAGTGTATGTGGCCAGGTTCAAACTCACTCAGCCTCAGTGTATGTGGCCGGCGCCCTACCCACTGAGCTATGGGTGCCACCCCTCTCTCTCTTTTTAATAACATAAGTTTATCAGCCATGACTTTTTCAGTTACAGATTAGTGAAACTGGCTTACTAGTTACTGTTATAATCTTGAAAGTTTGTGTCCCCCTTAAAATTAGTATGTCAAGAGCCTAACCTCAAAGGTAAAGGTCTTAGAGGCAGGGCCTTTGGTCTTGAGGGTAGAGCACTTATGAATGAGATTAGTGTTCTGAAACCAGGCTTGCCCCTTCCTCCATGTGAGGACACAGGAAGAAGTCGCCATCTACGAGTCTGGAAGTAGATTCTCACCAGACGTGCACTTGATCTTATACTTTCCAATCTCCAGAATGATGAGCAATACATTTCTATTGTTCAGAATCTACTGAGTTTATGACATTTTGTTATAGCAGCTTAAATGGACTAGGATACTTACCCCAACAAAGGAATTTTTATTGCTTTGAGTAACTGAAAAGTTCAGTTTATTATTTATTTGTTCTTTCTCATTTTATTTCTAAATTGTTTTTAATTTTTTTGAGATTGTCTCACTCTATGCTCTGAGTAGAGTACCCTGGCATCATAGCTTACAACAACCTCAAATTCTGAGGCTCAAGTGATCCTCTTCCCTCAGCCTCCCATGTAGCTGAGATTACAGGCACCTGCCTCAATCCCCAGCTAGTTTTTCTGTTTTTGGTAGACATGGGGTCTTGCTCTTGCTGTGAGGCTGGTTCTTCAACTCCTGTCCTCAAGCAATCCATCTGTCTCAGACTCCCAGAACGCTAGGATTACAGGCGTGAGCCACTACATCCAGCCTGTTCTTTCTCAGTTTTTAAAGTGAAAGTCTGTTATAATGTTGCAGTGGGATACCTTCCTCTTTCAACCCTGAATTTTCTTCAAGAAACCACTCCTGACCACTGCCAGACTATAGGGTTTGGGTGGTGATCACCACTCCCATTGTCCCCCATGCAGAGGGCCCACCTGTCCAGGCAGCATGTTGCAATGCCCTGACTGCAATCCTCAGTTCACAATGAGAGTTAAGCCCAAGGGTTCATGTGGGGCTATTGACAAAGAACATCTCTATTTCTACTGGTGTTATTAAGTGAATGGAATGTAAATCTCATATTGCATCTTTGTATTGCTTTCAACGCGCTTACCCAAACAAGAGAGCAGCTTGGAACCTGTGCTCAGCAGCTAGGGCGACAGCCACATACACTAGAGCTGGCAGGTTCAAACCCAGCCAGGGCCTGCCAAACAACAATGTCAAGTACAAGCAAAAAATAGCTGGGTGTTGTGATGGGCACCTGTAGTCCCAGCTACTTGGGAGGCTGAGGCAAGAGAATTGCTTAAGGCCAAGAGTTTGAGGTTGCTGTGAGCTGTGATGCCACAGCACTCTACCAAGGGCAACATAGTGGGACTATGTCTCAAACAAAAAACAAGAGAAAAGCAAGGTTGATTAATGTAGAGAAATAGATTCTTATATAGGTCCATGAGTGCCTGAAAATGTTTCCTTTGCTTTGGCACTTCAGTTATACAAAGTTATTTTCTATGTTACTTGAGCCAGTCCAAATTACTTTTCTGCCACTTGCAGCCCAAAGTGTCTTGACTAAAGTGCAAATGAACTGTTTGTCTGTTATACTTCACTGGGGCCTGACTCGTTGTTTATCTTTAATCAGCAACACATGGAGATTTGTACTGGCGTGACTTGTCAAAATCCATTGGAAGGAATTGTAACTTGCTGGATGGATTTTATCTGTCTATACTCTCTTCTTGCTTTCATCAGTGAGACCTGTTCTGTGCCACCTAGTTTAAGTTTTCCCCAGTGCAGACCCCGAGGAGAGGTTTGAGTGCCACTACTTTATTTCAGAGGTGATCCTGAGAACGTCAGTAGGGACTTGGGGAAATCAAAGTAGGAAAAGAAGCATGAGTTATTGAGCAGGTTACCAAAGAGTGTCACTGGGGCTCATTCTTGCTGGGAAATTCTGATAGACAGTGTAGAAAAAGCCTCAGAATTACCCACTCAAGGAGGGAGGAAATGAGAATTATTTATTCTCCAGCTCATATCCGTCACTGGCTCAGGGCTATGTTTTCCTAAGACTAACTTCCCCAGCCCTTCTGGGCTGCCCTCTTCAGGAGCCCCGAGCAAGCCTTTGGGTGAAGAGCTGCAGGTGTCTGCAATAGAATGTGTTTAGGCAGGAGCTTGGAGGACCCTAAGAGTTCAGAGGGCTACAGGAGCAGCACAGATAGCATCTGTGACGGAAACCGTGAGTGCTCTTCTTTCAATTTCCATGCTTCTAGCTCAGCCTCTTTTCACATAGTGGCTAAAAAGGTGTATTGATTGCATGTTTATTGATTTGTAAGTAATGACTCTTCAGAAACACAGTAGCTTTAACACTCATCGAGTTTTCCCCATGTTTGGAAAGATGAGATTGAGGTCACAAGTGTGATGTCTTCTAGCCTATTTCAATCATTCATTTATTCATTCATATGACAAGTGCTTTGGGGGAACAGAAATCGATAAGCAAAAGTCCCTGTCCTTGCAAAGCACAGAAGCTGATGTCAGGTAGACACAACTGTAATTACTGCTAAGATAAAATGATACTTGATTTCATAAAGGTGGATATAAACTACTGTGTGTATTAGAGCACAGGGGTAGATTCACAAAGAAGGTGGTGTTTGTATCTCTCATAAAACATGAAAAGGATGGAAGGAAGTGCCTTTATTCTTGTTGCTGTTATAATTTAACAAACTAACCCAAACTTACGGGGCATCAAACAGCGGCCATTATGCTCATGATTCTGTGGGTCAAAAAGAAGGGTCCAGAGGGGTCAGCTTGTCTCCCCACCGTAATGTCTAAAAGCTCACTAAGAAGGCAGAAGTCACTCGGGGGCTGCTATGTCTAACCATTTAGTCTGTCTGGCAGTTGAGCCTGATGCTTGTAGGGATCTCAGCTGCTATTGCCAACTGGTGCATCCACTGTCGGCCTGTGGGATTCAGGGCTGCTTCAGATTTCTCATGCATGGCAATGGGTTCCAAGAGCAAGTGTGTCAAGGCAACATGGTAGAAGCTGTTTTGCCTTTTCTGGCCTTTTCTGGTGAAGCCTTAGAAGTCACATAGTATTGCAGGACGATACTGTACTCCACTGTGATCACAAACTGGCCCAAACTTGCAAGAAGAGAACTCAGACCCACTTCTCAATGAAGAGAGTGTCAGAGTCACACTGCAATGCAGAAGGGCATGTGGAAAGGGAGATACTTTTGCCACCAATTTTGGAAAATACCATCTTTAGCGCTGAAGTGATTAAATTATGACAAGCACATGATATTTTAAAATTCTCTTTCCTGGGTCACTTTATTATTTTCTGACAGACACTATTTTAAATTACTTAAATGATCTAAGTCGGATTGTCTCATAAAGCGATGGGGGGACTTGTTATTTGATGTTTTTGTCACCCCTGCTCTTCCCTCACAGCCTTCCTCCCTGGATCACACTTTGAGAACTAATGTCCTAGAGCCTGGCAGCTGGGACAGGAGGGCATCAGAATTAGCAGAGTGGATTCTCATTAGAGGTTGGGGAAGGGCAAAGACTGTGCATACTCTTATCTTCATATTAAAGCTGATGAAAAAAACACAGACGCATACACATGCTAGGTTCATTTTTTTTCTCATTGCATCTTCAGTATTGAAAAACCTAAGATTCATCTCACATGTGGGCTTATTTCCCTTTAAAAGAACATGCTAGTTTGTGCACCTTTTTGAGTAATTATGATGATGCTCAGAGATGTTTGAGAATCTCTCCTTCATTTATTACTTGGATATTTTTAAGCTGAAATTTAATGGTTTCCATTTTACAAAACTATATTTAAAAATCTTCAAAATAGACCTCCTCTATTCAGGGTGTGCAGCACATGGTGACATTTTGACACTTAGTTGAGTGCAGTAGCTAGGAGGCAGTATTGTACTGCGGTCTGGACGGCTTTGGATTGAATCCCAGTTGTTCTAGTTACTGTTCTGCAATTTGGGGCCAAGTTACTCAATTTCCCAAAGTCTTGGTTTCTTAATCTGGAAAATGGGGGGGGGGGATAATGATACTTTTTTTTTTCTTTTACAGTTTTTGGCCGGGGCTGGGTTTGAACCCACCACCTCCAGTATATGGGGCCAGCACCCTACTCCTTGAGCCACAGGTGCCACCCGGGTAATGATACTTTTTAGTATTGCACTGCAGGCTAAATTAAGCAATGAGTGCTTGGTACCTAGGAGATGATTTTAAGAGAAATTCAAGTATATGTTCACTCATTGCTCTCTCGGGTTAGACAGCAGGTCCACATAACCAGCGTTCAGATTTTTATGTCCCCTTCCTGCCTCTGAGGCTGCAGAAATGCAGAAAATCAACTGAAGACAAAGGCCCTCGTGTGTGTGTGTGTGTGTGTGTGTTGTCAGAATTTTGGCTATGAAGGATATTTCCTTTATCAACCATTTCCTCACCTCTTACCTCAGTCCCCTCTCTCCCCTTTCATTTTCTGCAACTAGAAACTTCACAGGCATTTCCTGATTATTTCCCGGTGTCATATATTAATTCAAGAGAAAGGAAAGTCTTGGAGCAAAGGCAGCTTGGGTCTAACGCGCTCACGTGGCATAGCCTCCCAGCTCCCCAAGCACCTCACCTCCCTTTCTTCCCAATTTAATTTAGAACCATGCCTGTGGTGTCACTCTGAGGGCCTGCCATGGAGTTGTCAGGAAGGGCAGAGCTGCAATCTGCCCTTCCTCATAATTAGAGCCCTGGTCGTCCCCTGGCTCCAGTACTGTGCTCCAATGGAGGCCACTGGAAATGGCAAGAAAATCACCATATTGCCTGATAGTTCTCTTTCTTTCTTTTTTTTTTTTTTCAAAGTCAAAAAGCCATGAAGCCACAGTGAAATCACTGAAAATGTCAACCAAAGAGCTGCCCATTTCATTTGGCCCTTGTGTTGTTTCTTTTAAAAATCTTAATTATTCTATCAATGGCATTCCACCTTTCAAATTAAATTCCTTTCCTCATTATCTTGGATTGCCATTCTTATTGTCTGAGTTGAAATGGATTTCACGACAACGCTGACAAACCAGAGTTGGCTAAATTTAGCTTTAATTAGGCATCATCTTAGCCCTGTGATTATTTCCTCATTTCATTCAGCTTCTACTAAGTGAAATGCTGAGTGAGGATTTGGCATGGTCTTAGTGCAATTTTCACAGAATTCTCCACCACATTTCTTGCGAGCATGGTGATTGTTGTAAGCCACAAATGGGTTTTGCAGATAGAGCTTTAATCCCCTTTTATAACTCCATTTATTAGGGATAGTGATGCTATGCTCTGTAGCTGGCAGCTGCCGACAGAAAAACCCAAAACAAAATTTAGGGGCATCTCTGCCTCATACAGGCCCTCTAGCCAGTGGGTACTTGCAATGGGGACTGGACATTTGCTGCATACAGGACTTGCTGTCAGCTCTGAATGAAGGGATTTTCATCTTTATCCAAATAATACTGTGGAGAGTGGATCTTGGCAGACTTTAGTTGGTACCTCCCTTGTCAAGAGGCAGTCAAGTCTCCTGGTTAAGAGTTAGGCTCCGAAACCAGAACACCAGATTCAAGGCTTAGGCTGAGCTCTTGCTGGTGTTTTGACTTTGGGGAGATTGCTTCTTTGTGCCTCGGTTTCCCACCTGGATGACAGAAAGATGGTGGCACTGCCTCACAGTGTTGCTGTGAGCACTGAGGTAGCACCTGGGTGGCATTTAGATCAGTGCCCGGCCTAGCGTGTGGCCTGCAAGTGCTTGTGACCGCTGGTGTTATCTCAAGCCTCCTGGATGAGACCATCTCCAGCAGTGGTTCTCAACTTTCCTAATGCCACAGCCCTTTAATACAGTTCCTGTGGGTCACGACCCACAGGTTGAGAACTGCTGATTTAAGGGGCATGTTTGAAAGGAACAGGAAGGTGGGTTGGGATGAAGAGGCAAGACTTCCTGGGAAAAGAACTCACGAGAACAACAGGGATATAATCACTGGTGGATATCTATCAATTTGCCTGCCCGGTATTCATTCTTTCTCCTAGATTTTTCTTTAGGGAGCTCTATGATTCAGGATCTGGTTGGCATAGTGAAGGCACTCAGTTTAAATTGAGTGAAATGCATGCTGGGAACTGGTTAGTGGGAGGTTGGGAAGCCAAACCATGGATGGTGAGGCTGCGCAGTGGTCAGCCGCAGACACTCTCTTCACACCTAGGTCAAAGGGAGGATGCTGGAACTATGGGAGGTCTGACCAGCAGGAGCTAGGATCAGGAAGGGAGGCACCCCAGAGGAGACACAGCCATGTCTGTGACACCACCTAAAAAAGACAGAGCGGAGGACAGAAGCATGGCTGCTCTCTCCTCCTGTTCTCTAATCTTCCTTCAGAGTCAGTAAGAAATGTTATTATTCCCATTTTTCCAATGTGGAAGTGGAGGCTGAGATGGGTACATTGAGTCGCCCAGGACACAAAGCCGGGCCAGCACGCCCTAGACCCCACCCTTCTGGTCTTCATGCCTGAGGACCCTCGCGTCCCCTTAGATTAGCTGTGGTCCCCGGCCGTGTGCTTCCCTGAACTCCTCCTGGCTGTCAGCATGCTCGGCTATAGTCACTGGTCAGTATTCCCCATCAGCCTATGGGCCCCAGAAAGGTGTGGCCTGTGTCTGACTCCAGGCTGTCCTCAGGATCACAGATCCTCAGTGATCATTTTAATAACTAAAGGAGGAATGAATGCTGAACCACAGGTGTTGGCCTAAAGGAATTTGCCTTTTGTTCAGGGTTAATCTGGAAATTAGAAGAAAAGTGACTGCTCTAACAAAAGGGTCCAAGAGCATGGTCTGTAAGGGGCCAAGAACTGATACAGGGAAGGGTTCAGACATAGCTTCATCTAGCCCCAGACTGAGGAATGGGGTAGCCCAGGCCAGGTAGGCAGAGAAGAAGAAACTGTTAGGCCAGGGGTCTGGCCACACCCGCAAATCATATCCTGTATCTTCCCTGATCACCCGTTAACCCAGATTGTCTTCTCCAGTAGTGGTGAGCTTTCGAGAGCAAGTGTTTTGACTTTCAGCTCTGTTTCTCAGCCCTCAACCCGAGGCCTGGCAGCCCATGGGCCCCTTCCTGATGCTGAGTGGCTAGTCATCCCTTGACGGAGACTTTGCTCCCCAGGAGGCCTCGGCTATTCTCCTGGGGCTGAGGGATGACGGAGAAGGCAATGCTAAATTCCAAGCAGTTGTCTGCTCTGCATTGACTTTCACCAATTCCACCTGCTTTTGTATGATCCTGATGATGTTATCTGCTTCATGGTGGATACTGCCATTACTCAGAATATAAGATGATTGGCCCACAGGTGCTCTTCTGGGCATATAGGAAGGTTTGATATTCATTCCTTTGCTCGCCTTTCAGCAAATATTTACTAAAACATGTCAAGGCACATGCTAGGTTCGTGGCTGTTGAGCAGGGTAGGGGAGATGAGGAAATAAAACACAGCTCCTTTTCTCAAAGAGCTAAGTTGAAGTCACAAAAGCTATTGTTTCTAAGGCGCCTACTATGTGCCAGCCATATACTAAGTAGTCTCCAGGTATTGTCTCATTCATCGTCATTATCATGGTAACACTTACACAATGGAAGAAAAAACTGAGCATCTAGATGTGGAAGTTTCTTGCTCAAGACCACACAGCTAATGAGAAACAGATCAGGGATTCTACCCCCGACCCTGAGATGACAAAGCCTGGTTCCTGCCTCTGTGCTGAAGTGCCTCCAAAATAAAGATCAGATTGGAGGTTTAGAGACCCTGAAGTTCAGACAATATGCCATAGAAGCCCAGTAGGAACCAAGGTGGGCCATGGGACTGCTGACCACTTCTGGATGGCAGAAGCCATCCACATGAAAATGATGAAAACTCAGTTGATCCTAAGGTGCTGGTGAACCCTACCATGAAGTCACCAGGTATTGGGAAAGAATTTTCTATTTCTATAACACGGCCTATGGCTGACAGATGCAGCCTTTGAGGTTTTTCCATTTTGTGTTCCAAGTGGGACAAGGTTCTGGGAGCAGCAAGGTGCTGTAACAGTGGGCTTCCCTCTTAGAAATGGTTGTCACCTGTGTCAGGGGCCTAAAGTGCAGACTGGGAGCTATTCTAGTCTTGGGAAGACTTTTATCCTCTTTAGAGGAAACTTGATTCCTTGGGCGGTGGCTTCAGTTTATCCCTGGCTTGTGGAGGGAGGTCTCCTGGGAAGCAAGTAAGGTCCCCGAGGATAAACTCAGGACTCTGGGTCTGGAGCAGATGTGAGTTATCTTCTATCACTCCCAAGTCTTCCGTAAATTTGTATTAGAAGGAGAAAGGCAGAAATGACAAGCATGAATGTTGGTACCCTCCAGGTTTATATCCTTTCGCTCACTAACTGTGTGCTTTTTGTCAGCTTTTTTAACTTCTCGAGGCTTATGATTTCTTACTTGTAAGACGGAAATGACAGTAGTATTTAACTCAGACAGGCTGGCTAGAAACTTAACAGAATTATTATTAGACATTAAAAGCAACATAATTGTACTTTAAAAACATATATTTTTCCCCAGAGAAGTACCAATTAGATATTGATGGAAAAGGGCATTTTCATTATTTTTCTTTTAACTGTTTTATTACTTCTCTTTTCTATTTTTTCTTGTTTTATTTTTTTGAGAAGGGGTTTGGAAAAGCATTAGAGCTTGTTAATGGGATGATCATTACAAAGGTGCTGAGAAGAGATAGGGTGAAAAATGAATCTGTAATGGTGACACCACTTTGGGTAAACTCTTTTATTCTCAAACATATTTAAAAAGAAGAATGGATAGTAATTTAATTCAGTTTGAACACTTAAATGAACTCATTTTCATTTAATGGTAAAGAGTGCATATTTTGAAACATGCTATTCCTATTTATCAAGGAGGGGAAATCCCATTGCTTTAGCAGCGAGAGACTACAGAACAGAATTTCCCCTCGACAAACAAAGAGTTGTCCTGGAAATCTCGTGTTCCTTATCCCACCATGGTCAGTTGTTCAGCTACTCTGCTAATTGTTTCATATTCCAGTTTTCAAAGGAATCAATGTGAAGAATTCTGCACAGTGAAACTGGGCATTTTGTTCTAAAATCTGGTGTAGAACCATGAAGGTTACACTACTGGGAGCATCAGAGCAGCATCCAACTTCATTAGCAGTTAACAAAGCTTAGATTCTAAACACGCAGACATATTCCTTGACAAAGCACACAATTGTATAGGTGATTTTCTGCCTGCTTTCAGTAAGTGCCTATACGTTTTGATTTTTTTCTTTCTTTTTTTTTTTTTTTTTTTTTTTAGAGACATGGTAGATATAATTCAAACATAGTGTATCCATAATACCTTTTTAAATTTTCAGATTAGTATAAGGGTACAAACAGTTTGTTTGCATGTCAGGAAAAGTCCAAGTTGCGGTCCAGCCCATCACCCAGGAGTGTGCTGTAGACCCCTACATTGTGCTTTTTAGGGGAGAACAACTACATACTCACACGAGAGAAAAACGTGATTTTTTTTTATAATACAATGTACAGATACATAAAAGTGGGGGGGGAGAGGTGGAAGGATCAAGAGGAATGGAGGGAGGGGGTTCGTGGGCTTTCTGATTATTTTTCAATCACAGTTTTGTTTGTTTTTTTTTTTTTGCTTTTTGTTTTTGGGGTTTTAAAAATATTTTTATATAATTTTATTTTTTTATTTCAAATTAATATAAGGGTACCAATTTTTAGATTGCATTGTTCTCACTCCCAAGGTAAGAGTTGTGAAAGAGCCCCTCACCCAGGGGTGTGCTGTACCCCTCACCTTGTGCCAAATGTCCTCCCTCCTTCTACCGGCCATCCTCCCCCTCCCTCACCCCTTTCTCCTCTTCCTCCCCTTACTAGACTATATCTGTGTTCATATGGCACTTTTCAGGGATTTGGAGCAATGGATTCTGGACTCCAACTGCTAAAGGTGAAATTTCAGCTCTACCACTGACTAGCTATATGGACAACTTAAACATTTTGAAGGTTCGGTTTCTATTTAACCCTATAAAATGTGAGTAAGAATACTTATGGCCTAAAGTAAGGATTTGGGGAAATAATATGTAAAGTGCCTAGCATAGGCACAAACATTTCTTTGAAATGTTTGTTATTATTTTCTTAGTTATTATTATTGCACCTACTAATGATGGCTACTGAATTCAAATTGGTTCTCAAAGTAACAATGGTAGCATATATTGAGGAGTGACTATGTGCCACCCACTGGGATGAACAAGTCATCTTCATTGTCTTATTTAATCAAAAAGAATTTCTTTTTTTTTTTTTTTTTTTTTTGAGACAGTCTCACTTTGTCACCCCGCATAACTCACAGCAACCTCAACTCTTGGGCTGAGTGATCCTCTTGCCTCAGCCTCCCAAGTAGCTAGAACTACAGGCAAATCAAAAATAATTTTTTAAATTATGTAAGTGAAAAATCTAGATTTGGTCTGGTTCCTGAAAATGCTGGACCCAGACGCTCAAATGAAGTCCTCGGAAACCTCTCTCTCTCCACCTTTCAATCCTCTTCTTCATGGTGGTTTCAGGCTCAGTCAAGTTCTCTCCATTAGCTACAAGCAATTCCAAGATTTCTGTCATTCAGCTGCTCTAGCTCAGCAGTTCAAGCAAGTCCCAGACGGCATTTTATTGTGTAGATATGTATCAGTGCTCTTCCTTGACCAATAACCATCACCAAAGGATGAAGCATTCTGATTAATGTCTGTGTCACTTGCCCACCCCTTATTTGGATTGAAAAGTGTGTAGAGGGAGTGTTGGCAGCTCAGTTTTTAATCGACCTATTGCAGTTTCTGAAAACCAGGCAAAACATCGTGACTAAGAAAAGACAAAACTCAGGGACAGCATCAACATTGTCAGCAAAACTCAGAGATTGAGAGCCCTTAGAAAACCTCAAACCCGAAGGTAGCAGAACTGGTGTGCAATCAGCCATGGTGCAACAGGAAGGAAGGCAGAATTCTGAAATGTTCCTCAAACTGCAAACCCCCTTGATGGCCAAACCAAACACAGGAGAAGGTTGCACCTGGAGTGGGACTGCTGTGAGCTAATTCAAGAACAAAGAGTAAAAGTAGAAGGCTGAGAAAGGGAAGTCCTTGTAGGCTCCAAATGGCATGTGTATACATGTCTTTGCCTGCAAGCAAAGTCCTCTCAGTAATAACAAACATGCTAGTACCTGAATTGTTCTTCAATATATTCCCTGCTTAAAGGACTGGGGAGAGATGGCTGGTTCTAGGACTGGAGCAGAAAAGATACAGGGTGATCTTCAGATAGCTTGTTCTGTCAGAAAGCAAAGAAGCTTTCCATGATTAATAATTTGTGTCAAAATGACATAAAAGGTGGTATGAAGGTGGCCACAGCTGGGTCACTTGGCCATCAAAAAGAATAATGAGGCTGGGTGTGGTGGCTCATCTCTGTAATCTCAGCACTTTGAGAGGTAGAGGCAAGAGGATCACTTGAGGCTAGGAGTTCAAGACCAGTCTGAGCAACATAATAAGACTCTATCTTTACAAAAATTACAAAAATTTATCAAGGCATTGGGGCATATACCTGTAGTCCCAGCTACTTGGGAGGCTGAGGGAGGAGGACTGCTTAAGTCCAAGAATTTATATTTGAAGTGAGCTATGATGACACCACTGCATTCTTACCCAGACAACAGAATGAGATCCTATCTCAAAAAAGTAACAATTAAGTCAAGAAAAAGCAAAACCATCCAAGTCAGAAAGGAAGAACTAAAATTGTCCTTCTCTGCAGATGACATGATCTTATATATGAATACAGAAAACTCTAAAGACTCCATAAAAAAATCTTTTAGATTTTTAGGTAAAGCACCCAAATTCAAAGAACTAGCGAACAGCTATTATCTGATAGCTATTGCTGCATACAAAATATTCCAAATCACTCTCATGTTATAGGCAGTCTCTGGATTACAAATGAGATTGGTTCTATAGATCTGTTTATAAGTTGAATTTGTATGCAAGTTGGGACAGGTACATTTACCTCTTACCTGTGATAGACCCCATTTGTAAGTGTGAGCCATATGTCAGTTGGATGTTTGTAACTTGAGGACTGCCTACACTGATGTGAGAACATTGGTATGATATTTGATTCAATTTGACCCCATTGACTTCTGACCAAGATCCAAGAATTGCTTTTGGAAAGTAAAATGCAACTTATTTTTAAGCTTAGAGAAAATCCCTGCAGTCTTCCCCTCCCACAAACTGGAGGCCCCATCTCTCATTTTACCTCACTGGAGAGAGCTGCTAACCACCAGGTCTCTTTCTCTAGGGAGGTCCCACTTATGATCCTGGACCCCACCCTGCCAGGCATGAAGTTGAACAAATATTTCCCCCCACAATTCCAAACTCCCAATCCACCCTTCCCCCCTCACATGGCTGTCTGAAGTTCTGACCCCTGCACAGTGCAGAGTGTTTGATCTTTCCCTGAGAGATCTGGGCATAGTATGGATCATGAACATGACTACTGGGAACGAGGGTGTGGGAAGAAAGAGACACTCGGTTGGAAGAGGAGAAGTCAGTCCCTTGGTTATGACTTTGCCTGGTCAGTGGTGGAGCTGACCCTCAGATTGGGCTGTGTCTGGCAGGAGGCGGGGCAGAACCCCTGGCTCTGACAGTGCCCAAAAGTAGGAGGGTGCCTGGTGTGGACTGAGTTTGGCAGGTGGGGCTGCTCCTGGGCCCCAGGGGGCCAGTGAGTAGAAGCTTGTTGGGTGTGGACCAAGATCTGAGGGCAGGACATGGTCCTCTGACTCCAACAGAGCAGGCAAGCCTCCAGGTGTGGACTAAGACCTGTGGGCAGGGGCGTGGTCCCCTGACTCCAACTGAGCTGGTGGCAGAGGCTTGCCAGGTGTGGACTGAGACCAGTGGGTAGGGTATGGTCCTCTGATTCCAAGTGAGCTGGTAAGCAGAGGCTAGCTAGTCATGGACTGAGACCAATAGGTGGGGGAATGGTCCCCAGCTCCAACTGGGCTGGTAAGCAGAGAAGCAGACATCAGTGTGGACTGAGTTTGGTGGGTGGGGGCATGGACCCTTGGCTCCAATTGTGCTGTTGGAGACCCTTGGATCCCTCTCTGTTGGGCAAATTGTCTGAGACAATTTGATTGGAACTCGTGTCTGGGGCTGTCCTCCCCGGGGACACTCTGAGGTTGATCTTTGAAGTTCTATAGTGGAAAAGAACTGAAGAGTTGGGGCAGGGCACCTCAGTTGTCTGTATCTCTCCACAGCTGAGATTTAAACCTAGTACCTTAGGTTGAGGTTGTCTGATATCAAAACAGAGCTAGCTTGTACTGTCTCACAAAGTAGATCCTCAGAGTCTCTGGCCAAAGCTCTGAAAGGGGCCTTTGTAAGGTTGCAGGAGATAAGCCACAATTACAAAGTCTAGTGCTTTTGTAAGGGGCTGATTGAACCCCAATTCAATCTCACCCTACCAGCTCTAATCAAATGATGGAAAATAAACATGGTACAAAACCAACGGAAGAACTCTGGCAACATGAATAACCAGAGTAGATCAGCCCCCCAAGGAATGACAAAGGAGATACAATGAAGATGCCATGCATAGACAAATGACTGAAATGTCAGAAATCAAATTCCGAATATGGATGGCAAATAAGATGAAAAAAATGGAAGAAAAGTTAGAAATTGAAATCCAAAGAGTAATTCTAAGTTGTCTCAAGAAATTAATGAATTCAAAGACAAAGTCACCAAAGATATGGACACAGTGAGAAAAGAGATAGCAGAGCTCAAGGAAATGAGAAAGTTATTCAAGGAGCTCCATAATGCGGTAGAATCCCTCAGTAATAGAGCTGACCAGGTAGAAGAAAGGATCTCTGAAATTGAAGACAAAGCTTTGGAATGTTCCCAAATGCTCAGAGAGGCAGACAAATGGAGAACAAAAACTGATCATTCTCTAAGAGGGTTGTGGGATCACTCCAAAGATGAAAAGTTCATTTTATAGGAATTCCTGAAGGAGAAGAAGATGGTCCTAAAGGTACAGCTGCTCTACTCCAAGAGATTATGGAGGAGAATTTCCCAAGCACTGCAAGAGATACAGAAATTCAGAACACCAGCAAGACTCAATCCAAATAAAGCATCTCCTATATACATTGTGACTAACTTTGCCAAAGTTAAGATGAAGAAGAAAATTCTGCAAGCAGCCAGACGTAAGAAAAGCTACAAAACTATTTCTTCCTTTGTAGGTGAGAAATATCAGAGTCTCTGGCCTATTTCTATTTCTTCCTTTGTAGGTGATATTTCTTACCTACAAAGGAAGACATATCAGAATGACTGCAGATCTCTCAGTCGAAACATTTCAAGCCAGAAGAGGATGGTCATCGACCTTCAATCTCCTAAAACAACACAACTTTCAGCCTAGGATCCGGTATCCAGCTAAACTGAGTTTCATTTGTGATGGAGAAATCAAATACTTTAATGACATACACATGGTGAAAAAATTTGCCATAACTAAACCAGCTGTCCAAGATATTCTCAGACTCATCCTCCACAATGACCAGCACAATGCTCTACCACCAAAATAAAATCACTAGGGAATTTTTCAACAAATGCAACTTTCACAGTGGTGAAAGGATTAAAAGTGTCCACTGGACATTAAAAAAAATGACACTTAAAATACTACCAGGCTTATCAGGTCCCTCAATTAATGTGAAAGGTTTAAGTTGTCCTCTAAAGAGGCACAGGTTGGCTGAGTGGATACATAAACTCAGACCAGATATCTGCTGCATACAAGAATCTCATCTTATCTTAAAGGATAAAAATAGACTAAGGGTGAAGAGATGGACATCTATAATACAGGCAAATTGAAATCAGGAAAGAGCAGGAGTTGAAATTTTGTTTGCAGATACAACTGGCCTTAAACCAAGAAAGATAAAGAAAGATAAGGATATTTGTCAAGGGAAACACCCAACATGAAGAAATTTTAATACTCAACATTTATGCACCTTACCAGGTGGCCCCTGTGGTTCAGTGGGCAGGGTGCTGGCCCCATATACCAAGGGTGGTGGGTTCAAACTCAGCTCTGGCCATACTGCAACAAAAAAATAGGCAGGCATTGTGGTAGGCACCTGTAGTCCCAGCTACTCGGGAGGCTGAGGAAAGTGAATTGCCTGAGCCCAGGAGTTGGCGGTTGCTGTGAGCTGTGTGACACCACAGCACTCTACTGTGGGTGAGAAAGTGAAACTTTGTCTCTACAAAAAAAAAAAAAAAAAGAATGCTCCTCAATTTATAAAGCAAGCTGTAATGGATATGAGCAACTTGATATCTTCCTGCACTATAATAGTCAGAGATTTTAACACTCCTTCGATAGTTTTGGATAGATTCTCCAAGAAGAAACTAAACAAAGAAATATTAGATTTAAACCTGACCCTAGAAAAAATGGACTTAGACCTCTACAGAACATTTCATTCTGATAAAACTGAATATGCATTCTTCTCAGCAGCCCACAGATCGTTGTCCAAAATTGATCATATCTTAGGACACAAGCCTAACTTCAGAAAATTTAAAAGAACAGAAATTAATCCTTATATCTTCTCAGACTACCATGGAATAAAAGTTGAACTCAACAGCAACAGGAATCTTCATACTCCAACAAAGTCATGGAAACTAAATAATTTTAGGCTGATTATTTGATAGCTGGGTCAAAGATGACATTAAGAAGGAAATCATCAAATTTTTGGAACAGAATGATGATGAAGACACAAATTATCCAAACCTGTGGGATACTGCAAAAGCAGTCCTTAGAGGGAAATTTATAGCATTGGAAGCCTTCATCAAGAAAACAGAAAGAGAGGAAACCAACAACTTAATGGATTATCTCAAGCAACTGAAAAAGGAAGAACATTCCAACTCCAAACCCAGCAGAAGAAAAGAAATAACCAAAATTAGGGAAGAATTAAATGAAATTAAAAACAAAATAATCATTCAGAAAATTAACATAACAAAAGGTTGGTTTTTTGAAAAGATTAATGAAATTGATAAATCTTTGGCCACACTAGCCAGAAACAGAAAAGTAAAATCTCTAATATCATCTATCAGAAACAATAAAGGAGAAATAACAACAGACATCTCAAAAATCCTCAATGATTACTACAAAAAACTCTATTCCCAGAAATATGGAAATCTAAAGGAAATGGACCAATAACTGGAAACATACCATCTTCCTAGACTCAACCAGAAAGAATTAGAAATCTTGAATAGACCTATATCGATCACCGAAATAGCATCAACAATATGAAATCTCCCTAAAAAGAAAAGTCCAGGACCAGATGGCTTCACATCCAAATTCTACCAAACCCTTCAAGAGAAACTAGGACCTATATTATACCATCTTTTCCAAAGCATAGAAAAAGAACGAATACTTCCTAACATATTCTATGAAGAAATATCACCCTGATCCCCAAACCAGGAAAGAATCCAACAAAGAAAGAAAATTATAGACTAATATCATTAATGAATACCAGTGAAAAAATATTCAATAAAATCTTAGCAAACAGAATTCGACAACACATCAAAAAAATTATACACCATGATCAAGTTGGTTTTATTCCAGGGTTCCAGGGTTGGTTCAACAGATGCAAATCTATGAATATAATGTATCACATCAATAAAATAAAAAACAAAGACCATTTGATTCTCTCAATTGATGCAGAAAAAAAGCTTTTAATAATATCCAGCATCTTTTCATGATCAGAACACTTAAGAAAACAGGCATAGAAAGGACATTTCTTAAACTGATAGAGGCCATCTACAGCAAACCCACAGCCAACATCATATTGAATGGTGTAAAATTGAAAACACTTCTACTCAGATCAGGAACTAGGCAAGGATGCCCATTGTTTCCACTGCTATTCAGCATAGTAATGGAAGTCTTAGCCATCTCAGTCAGGCAAGAGAAGGCAATCAAGTGTATCCAAATAGGGTCAGAGGAGATCAAACTCTCACTCTTTGCTGATGATATAATTCTATACCTGGAAAATCCCAGAGACTCAACTACAAAACTCTTAGAAGTGATCAAAGAATATGGCAGCATCTCAGGATACAAAATCAACACTTCCAAATCAGTAGCTTTTATATATGCCAACAATAGTCAAGCTGAAATTATAGTCAAGGACTCTATTCCTTTTACAGTAGTGCCAAAGAAGATTGAAATATCTGGGAATTTACCTAACAAGTCATATGAAAGATCTCTATAAAGAGAATTATGAAACTTTGAGAAAAGAAATAGCTGAAGATGTTACCAAATGGAAAAACATACCATGCTCATGGCTGGGGTAGAATCAGCACTGTTAAAATGTGCATACAACCCTAAGCAGTCTACAGATTTAATGCAATCCCTATTAAAACACCATTGTCATACTTTTAAAAGCTTGAAGAAAATAGTATTTCATTTTATATGGAATCAGAAAAAACCTCAAATAGCAAATACATTACTCAGAAAAATACATTACCAGAACATATCACATTGCTAGACTTTAGGCTATACTATAAATCTATAGTGATCAGAATTGCCTGTTACTGGCACAAAAACAGAAAGGTAGATTTATGGAACAGAATAGAGAACCAAGAGAAGAACCCAGCTACTTATCATCATTTGATCTTTGATAAGCCTATCAAAAACATTCAGTGGGGGAAAGACTCCCTATTTAACAAATGGTGTTGGGTGAAGTGGATGGCGACCTGTAGAAGACTGAAACTGGACCCACACCTTTCACCATTATCAAAAATGGATTCTCACTGGATAAAAGATTTAAACTTGAGACATGAAACTATAAAAATACTAGAAAAGAGTGCAGGGAAGACTCTTGACGAAAGTGGCCTGGGAGAATATTTTATGAGGAGGACATCCCTGGGCAATTGAAGCAACACCAAAAATACATTACTGGGATCTGATCAAACTAAAAAGTTTTGCACAGCCAAGAGTACAGTAAGTAAAGCAAATAGACAACCTTCAGAATGGGAGAAGATTTTTTCAGGTTATGCTTCCAAAAAAGGTCTGATAACTAGAATCTGCAGAGAACTCAAACTAATCAATAAAAAAAGAACAAATAACCCCATTTCTATTGAACAGAAACTTCTCTGATGAAGACAGGTGCCTGGCTTATAAAGATATGAGAAAATGTTCATCAGCTTTAATCATCAGAGAAATGCAAATTAAAACCACTTTGAGACATCATCTAACTCCAGTAAGATTAGCCCACATCACAAAATCCCAAAACTGCAGATGTTGTCATGGATGTGGAGAGAAGGGAATATTTCTACACTGCTGGTGGGAATGCAAACTAATGAGGCCTTTTTGGAAAGAAGGTTGGAGAATACTCAAGGAACTAAAAGTAGACCTACCATTTGACCCTGCAATTCCTCTACTAGGTATATGCCCAGATGACCATAAATTATTTTACAACAAAGAAATTTGCACCAGAATGCTTATTGCTGCTCAATTCATAATTGCCAAGACTTGGAAGCAGCCCAAGTGCCCATCGACCCATGAATGGATTAACAAATTGTGGTATATGTACACCATGGAATACTATGCAGCCATAAAAAGATGGAGACGTCACATCATTTATGTTTACCTAGATGGAACTGGACCATATTCTTCTTAGTAAAGTATCTCAAGAATGGGGGAAAAAGTATCCAATGTACTCAATACTACATGAAATCAATATATAATCACCTACACATTCATATGAATGGTAAAACATAACTATACAGCAGAAAGTAGATAGGAAAAGGAGAGAGAGGGGAGGGGAGGGGGAAAATGGGAGGAGGGAGAGTATTTGGGGGAACCTCACCTAATGTGTATAATGCAATGGTCCTTTTCAAAACTGTTAAGAAAAGGGTATAATTGTGTTAATCAGTTCAATGTAAGCATTTCACATTGTATATCAAAGCTGTACACTGAACCCCATAAATGCATCAATGTACACAGTTATGATTTAATAAAAAATAAAAAAGTCCAGAAATAAATAATTCACATATAAGAATCAGTTACATTTCTATACACTAATGATGAACTATCAAAAAAGGAAATTGAGAAAACAATGTACAATAGCACCCAAAAGAATAAAAAACTAGAATAAACTTACCTAAGGAGATGAAAGACTTGGAATTGATAAATAAATTCAGTGAAGTCTGAATTACAAAATTACAAATTATTTACAAAATCAACGTATACAAATCAGTACCATTTCTATATATTAATAACAGCCAGGCTGAGCATCAAAACAAGAACTCAGTAACATTTAAAATAGCTGCAACCACAACAAAAAAAATTCCTAGAAATATACTTAACAAAGGAGATGAAAGATCTCTACTAGGAGAACTACAAGACACTGATGAAAGAAATCATAGTTTACAGAAACAAATAGAAAAACAATAGAAGAATCCATATTGTTAACATGTCTGAACTGCCCAAAGTGATTTATAGATTCAAAACAATTCCTATCAAAAAGCCAGCAGCATTTTCACAAAATTAGAAAAGACAATCCTAAATTTCATATGGAAGCAAAGAAGAGCCCAAATTATCAAAGCATTCCTAAACAAAAAGAACAAAATTGGAGACATCACATTACTCAACTTCAAATTATAATACAAGAACACAGTAACCAAAACAGCATGATGCTTGTATAAAAGTTGACACAAAGATCAATGGAACAGAACAAAGAACTGAGAAATAAAATCATACACTATAACCAATTGATCTTTGACAAAGCAGATAAAACATACACTGGGTAAAAGATGCCTCTTCAACAAATGGTGCTGAGTAAATGTAGATCCACATGTAGAAGAATGAAACTGGATCCGTATTTCTCACCATACACCAAAATTAACTCAAGAAGGATTAAGAACTTAAACATAAGACCTGACACTATAAAAATTCTGGAATACAACTTAGAAGAAACTCTTCTAGACATTGGCTTTGCCAAAGAACTTATAACTAGGACTCCAAAAGCAAATGTAACAGAAACAAAAATAAACAAGTGGGACAAAGTTTCTGCAAAAGCAAAAGAAATATCCAATGGAGTAAAGACAAACTGTAGAATGGGAGAAAATAGTCACAAACTATATATCCATCCAATGACTAAAATCTGGAATTTACAAAGAACTCAAACAAATCAGCAAGAAAAAATCCATTAAAAAGTGGGCAAAACACATGAATAGACATTTTTCAAAGGAAGATATACAAATGGCCAAAAAACATATACAAAAATACTCAATATCACTAACCATCAGAGAAATGCAAACTAAAACCACAATGAGATACCACCTCACCCCTGTCAGAATGGCCATTATTTAAAAATCAGAAAAACAATAGATGTTGGCCTGGATGCAGTCAAAAGGGAACTTTTGCAAGTATTTAAGTTTGTAAATTAGTACAACCTCTACGGAGAACATTATGGAGATTCCTCAAGGGACTAAAGGTAACCTACCATTCCCACTGCTGGGTATCTACATAAAGGAAAAGAAGTGCTGTGAAAAAGACACATGCATTCATATGTTTATCAGCACAATTCACAATTGCAAACATACTGAATCTAAGGGCCCTTTAATTGATGGATGGATAAAGAACATATATATATACATATATATAGATATACCATGAAATGTTACTTAGTCATAGAAGAGAAGGTTCAAAAAACAATAGATGTTGGTTTGGATGCAGTCAAGTACCCTCTAAATCTATTGAAATAAAAATTTAAAAAAAATAAAAATAAAGATAAATAAATAAAAACAGAGAAAGCCTAGGAAAAAATCTTATAAGATGGCCATTAAACAACTCCTTACTTTTTACTTGGTAATCAAAGAGAAAACTTAAATATGAGAGAAACTCTGTAAGTTGACCATCCATGGGACTATACCAAACTGATCCACATAAGGAATTAGGCCTACCCATGTGTACACGAGGTGTATGTCTAGTCTATGAAAATTAGGTCAACTTCAGAAAGTCAGTGTAAGGAGGTTATGGAAGTTCTACTGTACTTATTCTGCCTTTCTGGTAGGATATAAATAATGGCATAAACAACTAGCCCACTTGAGAGGCTCTGCTTTACAAAAGAGTTCTAATTAATAAATGTAGAAGGAATGCTAGAAATTCCTTTTCCACCATATATTAGTCATCTGTTGCTAAGTAACAAATCATCCCCCCAAAAATCTAGTAGGTAAAAGCAATAATCATTTGCTATTTTTCATTATTCTATGAGCTGGGTGATTCTTCTGTCTGGGCCAGCTTTGCTAGTCTCTGTGGTCGGCTGGTGGCCCAGTGGAAGGTGATGGATGTTGATGACCTCCCTTACACACCTGGTAGTTAGCAGAGATGGCCAAGGCCCCCTTCACATGATCTTATGGGATGATTTAGGATGATTTTACTTCTATCTCTGGGACTTCAGCTGGTATAGCTGGGGGCACCCTGTATGTGGTATCTCATTCTCCAGTAAGCTAGCCTGAGCTCCTGCGCATGGTGGTCTCAGGGTCTCAGAGCAAGCATTGGTGCACAAAAGCATTTTTCCCAGCCCCTGCTTGCATGATATTTGCTGGGATCCTACTGGCCAAAGATAATCACATAACCAGTCCCAGATATAAGAGACAGAGAAATAGCCTCAATCCAATCGCTAATTAGTACATCTAGTACGACTTTTTTTTTTTTTTTTTTGAGACAAAGTCTCACTTTGTCACCTTTGGTAGAATGCCATGGTATCGTAGCTCACAGCAACCTCAAACTCTGGGGCTCAAGTGATCCTCTTGCCTCAGCTTCCCAAGTAGCTTGGACTATAGATGCCTGCCACGATGCCTGGCTAGTTTTAGAGACAGGGGTCTCACTCTGGCTTGGGGTGGTCTCAAAATCCTGAGCTCAGGTGATCTACCTGTCTTGGCCTCCCAAAGTGCTAGGATTCCAGGCATGACATGAGCCACTGCACCCAGCCCAGTAGAATCTTTTTTAATGAAGGAAGTATTTCATGTCTGCACTGTCCAAATGGTAGCTACTAGCTTCAGGTAGATACTGAGCACTCAGAATGTGGCTAGTGTAACTGAGGAACTGAACTTTCTGTTTTAATTGATTTAACCTTAAATTTAAATAGCTGCATGTGGCTGGTAGCTACTCCATTGAATAGTGCAGTTCTAGATACAGAATCACCTAGGATATATTCTAGCTAAAAAGGTTCACCATAAATCCTTCCGCCAGGCCTTTTCATCTAGCTTACATTTCGAAGTTAGAGGGTTATAGGAATCTGCTACATGACACAAGAGAGTGTTTCACAGGAAAACTGGTTCCATGTCCTCAACAAGTCAATGTCTGTCTAAAAGGAAATCACGACAGATTGGGGAGATACAGCCAGATACGTTTCTCAATGAGATTCTTGGATATAACAGACTGATCGTAAGGACTTTTTAGTTTTATTAGGGAGATTTGAATATGGTTTAATTATTCAATGACATAAAAATATATGGAAGTGGAAAGGTAAAAGATTATTGACTGAAAAAGTTAAGTTGTAGAAAAGTAAATAGAGTGTCTCCTCATGTTGGTAAAGCAGCATACATGCAAATATACACACAAACATGCAAAGATCCAGAAACATATGTATTAAGGTATAGGACATGGTGATTCTGGATGCTGGCACGGTGAAGTTTATGTTTGCATTTTTTAATTTCATATAAATGTAAATAGGAAATTAAAAAGTGTGCTAGGAATGTGCTGCTTCTATAATAATAAAAGAGTTATTAAGTATGAAAGAAATAAAGATACTATTAAGATAAAGATATCTCAGAGGCACCAGAGATAAACAACCATTTTACAATGTGCAGTGTGTTTGTTTAGGAAATGCTTTATCATAATAAGGTTGCAAATACTTCTTGCCTAACAAGGGGACACTGTAAGGCTCCCCAGCTGCTTAGCTAATCTCCAAGGTCTGGGAAGCGGGTCACTCCCCTGTGACACCACAGAAGTTCCAGCCCTCAATTTGGACTAGTCGATCAGCATATCCCATTGGGTGTATGTTCTAGAGTGTTCTAGTATAAATCATTCACGTAGGCTAGAGTTTTGTTTTCCTCGGAAATAATGGCCCCAGGGACTGGATGCTATGTAACAGAGAAAGTGAATAAATTTGGGCAGGGCCTGCCAGGTGTCAAGCAAATAGGAATATATCACAGGAAAAGTGCTCCATCTATAATTAATGACATTTTAAAGTTTTACCAGGGATTGATACAATGGTGCTTTCCTTTAATGCATTTTCTTTTTAAATGATGTCTGTGTATTTTAAAGTACATATCACAAATATTAAATATACATCAAGCTCTTTTTATAGAAAATATATTTGCTGAATGGAAAATATTATATTTATAAATGTCTCCTTGTTACCTTTTATTTACCAATTATTCACTCTGGGTGTTCAATGTAGAAGTTTTAAGAACATAATGTTTGTTTCAGAAAGCATATTTTATATAGAGGACTATCAAGTAAAAAAGTGAACTTGTGATTGCCAATTTTGTTACAACTTTTTGCATAATTTCCAAATTGCTACCATCATAATAAAAGTCTAGCCTGCCACTAGTTTATCTAGGAATTACATGGCTATCTTTTAAAATAAACATGTATTATCATTTCTGAGTTACAAGCCCATTTGGGTAACTTAATCTTTTTAGCAGTCAACTGAATAATTAAATAGTAAGGTGAAACTTCTGTTAGCCCCCAAACCTGCAATTGAACATTTGCAATGGAACAAATGGATACATTTCTCTTTGAGATCCATTAGGAAAAAAGAGAAATTTGAAAACCCTTAAAGTCTGGCAAACAGCAGTTGTTCAACTGCTAACTGTTTATCACATGTTCAAGTTCTATCAAATAAAATTAAGTGAAATCAAACTCTCATTCCATTTGTATTCTTTATGTCTTTGTTGAAATTGCTTATTCTGAGACAACAATAGACTGTCACACCTGTCCCCTAAATTTCCACAGCATTAAGTCATCATTCCACTGTCTAACTCTGTTAGTGTGAGATCCATTTTCCATTAAATTTGGGAGTAAACACACAACTTTAACAAGTTCACAAAATCATTTTATTTTTTCAACTGTCAGCATTGTTATCAAATCTTTGACAGTACTACTCTTTCATTGTAGTTAATTTGCAAGTGATACACAATATGAAGTTTTGAAGGTAAAGAATAATAACAATTTTGTGTATTTTGTTCTTCTCCTTTATGTGTACAGCTGCCCTCTCATGTTGCTGGTCTGGGGATTCATCCACAATATTTATTGAGCATGGTTGTTTACAAAGTATTTCATCTGACAAAAGACTCAAATGTAAGACCTGACACCATAAAAATTCTAGAAGAAAACACAGGAAAAACTCTTTGGGGAATATTGGCCTAGGTAAATAATTTATGACTGAGACTTCAAAAGCAAATAATATAAAACAAACAATAAACAGGCCAGGTGCAGTGGCTCACTCCTGTAATCCTAGCACTCTGGGAGGCCGAGGCAGGTGGATTGCCTGAACTCAGGAGTTTGAGACCAGCCTGAGCAAGAGCAAGACCCTGTCTCTAAAAGGATAGCTGGGGGTTGTGGTGGGCACCTGTAGTCCCAGCTATTTGGGAGGCTGAGGCAAGAGGATCGCTTGAGCCCAAGAGTTTGAGGTTGCTGTGAGCTATGATGTTATGGCACTCTACTGAGGGTAACAAAGTAAGACTCTCCCTCCAAATAAATAAACGAATAAACAAACAAACCAAAATTAAACAGATGGGACTTAATTAAACTAAAAAGTTTCTGCATAGCAAAGAAAATAATCAACAGAGTAAATAGACAAGATATAGAATGGGAGAACATATTCACAAACTGTAAATCCAACAAAGGACCAATAGACAGCATACACAAAAACTCAAACAAATCTGCAGGAAAAAAGTCCAGATAACCTCATTTAAAAGTAGGCAAAAGACATGCACAGACATTTTTCAAAAGAAAATATTCAAATATCTCAACATCACTCATCATCAGGGAAATACAAATTAAAGCTACAATGAATGTATTAATCCGTTTTGTACTGCTGTAGAGAAATGCCTGAGTCTGGGTAAATTATAAAGAAAAGAGGTTTCTTTGGCTCATAGTTCTGCAGGCTGTACAAGAAGCATGGCACCAGCATCTGCTTTTGGTGAGGGCTTCAGGGAGCTTCTAATCAAGGTGTAAGGTGAAGGAGGAGCAGGGGTGTCACATAGTGAGAGGAGAAGCAAGAAAGGGAGGAGGAGGGGCCAGGCTCTTTTAACCAGCTCTCCTGTGAACTAATAAAGTGACATTATTGCAGGGAGGACACCATTCATGAGGGATCTGCCGTCTAAACACCTCCCACCAGGCCCCACATTTAGCACTGGGGGATCAAAGTTCAGTATGAGATTTGGAGGGGCCAAACGTGCAGACTGTATCAATAAGATACCACCTTATTCCACTGTCAGAATGGCCATTATTAAAGTCAGAAAGCAATAGACGTTAGCACGGGTGGTGAAAAGGGAACCGTTACACACTGTTGGTAGGAATGTGAATTAGTCCAACCTCTATGGAAAACAGTATAGCGATTCCTCGAAGGACTCAAAGTGGACCTACTATTTCATCCAGCAGTCCCATTACTCAAAGGAAAAGAAGTCTTTATGTAAAAAAGACATAAGCACTCATATGTTTATGGTAGCACAATTCACAGTTGCAAAGAAATAGAATCAACCTAAGTTCCCATCAGCTGATGAGTAGATAAGGGAAATACGGTGTGTATATACCACGGAGTACTACTCGGTCATAACAAAGAATGCATAGTCTCAGGCGAAGGCAGTTATCTCCATTGATTGCTCACGGTGAGTTACAGATTGAACTCCGGGTTCTACTCCCTCATCCCTTCTCACTACTGCACTTGACTCATCTTTAAAAAAAATAATAATTAAATAGTGTCCTTCACAGCACTTTGGATGGAACTGAAAGCTATTATCCTACGTGAAGTGTCTCAGGAACAGGACAAATACCACGTGCACGAAATCATAAGTGGGAACTAAGCCATGGTATGCAAGGTCATGCAGAGAGGTGTAAGGAATTTGGGAGACTCAGAAGGAGAGAGGGTGGGAGAGGGAGAGGGATCAAACATTACCTATTGGGTATAATGTACACTATTTGGGTGACCAGCACACTGAAAGCCCTGACTTCATTCACCACTCTGCAGTTCATCCATGTGACACAAAATACCTGCACCCCCTTAAATCAGCAGTTCCTGACATTTTTGGCACCAGGGACCAGTTTTGTGGAAGGCAATTTTTCCATGGGGATGGAGGTTATGGGGGGGTATGGGTTGGGAGCTCAGGCCTGAGCACTGGGGTGGCTGTAATACAGATGAAGCTTCACTGGCTCATCTGCTATTTACCTCCCATTGTGCAGCCAGTTCCTAACAGGCCACAGACCGGAACTTTTTGGCACCAGGGATCTGTTTAATGGAAAACAATTTTTCTATGGAGGAAGGCAGTGAGGAGGCAGTAGGCAGAGCTCAGGCAGTGATACTGTGCTGACTGGTTCCTAATAGGGCACAGGCCAATCTCAGTCCACAGTGGCCCAGGTGTCAGGGGCCGCAGACCTAAATCTATTGAAATAAACAATAGAAAGGAAAAAAATATTTCATCTAGATGAGGAGGGTAGAGGGCATCATAGCAGGAGAAAGGTAACGCCTTCAGAGGTGGGTAGTATAAGTCGCACATATTCTTTTATATGCATTGGGTGCTGGCCAAGCATCATGCTAGGTGTTAGGGATAGAGCAGTGAAAGATACAGGCACTGACATAACTTACAGAGCACTGGAAGTGGCAGGCATATAAAACAACCATGCAAGTAATCAATTAATTAACTGCCATCATATGAAATGATATGAAATATAGACATAAGATTATGTGACAGCACACCCTGACCTGTCAAAGGACAGGAAAAGGGGATTAGATGGGGGAGGGGTATCAGTTATGAAAGGGTTAAGCAAGCTGAGAGAAGGATGGGGAGGAGGTGGTAAATGAAGGGCAGAAAGTATTATAGACAAGAGGGGGGGAATAGCATGTGCAAAGGCCCTGAGGTGGGAGGAGCATGAAGATTTAAGAATGGAAAGAAGGCAAGTATGGCCAAAATGCACAGACCAAAGGTGAGCATGGCGTGCAATGACCAGAAAGGGACAGATGATACAGATCACGCAAAAAGCATCAAGTAGTTTTGATAATCTGGGGTTAAATTTGGGTAAAAAGGAAAGACAGAGTCAAATAGCTAGGCTTTAACATAATAAAACCCAGTGCCCCAATTGAGCAGGAGGAAAAGGCATTCTGTCAATGGTGTTTTAGCAATAGGCGTAGCCAGGTCGGGATCAGAGCGGGACTGGATACAGACCGTCTAGCTCAGAGGACTTGTGGAATTCGGTCCCAGGGGATTAGGTGTGGACACAGGAGGACAAAAAGCAATGCGTAGCTGAGACCCATCCATGAGAGGGGTGGGAATCCATTGGTTTTGTGAGGGAGTAGATGAAAATAAGGAAGGAGAGAAAGTGAAAACAAGGCTAAGAATATGAACCCAGGGCTGCTGGCATTGACCCAGCAGCCTGATAGGTGTTTGTAGAATGCTCCAGCTCCCTGCCTTCGTGAGGCACGTTCTATAGGGTCTTCCGGGGCACCCAGTGGAGCTGAGTCCCAGTTACCTATATTTGTCTCGGCTTTTCTCCCTTTTCCATCTTAATTCCTAGTTCTTCCTACATCCTGAAACCATTTCCCAGATGAACTACTTGGCCTTACGTCCTTGACTCAGAGTCTGCTTCTCAGGGAAAAGCAGTAGAGAAGATAAAACTCACATATACACCTGTGCACACACACACACATTTTTAAGTTCCAAAGCTTCAACAGAGACAACCCCTTGGGGATTAGAGACAAACTTTCCACACCTATGATAATGGAATCCCAGGAGAGGCTGAGTTTCTCAAAAAGAGGAGAGAAGCTCAGACATTAGAGGATACAGGAAGATAAGCTCAAGGTGGCAAAGAGGATGTTGTAATAAATGAGAGTGACAAAGAGACTTTGGAACCTTTATTGCCAAAAGCTTTCAAAACAGCTGCTCAGAAATTCAGAGGTCAATTTATGCCTTTGAAACAATTGTAGAAGAACAGCACACGTGATACATGAAAAACTTCTGTGTTTATGTAATTTTTTGTCATTATTTTGTGTAGTAATACTGTTACTTCAGTAAGGGATTGAGCAATTTACTGAACACAATAGGTTAAAAAAACAAAAAACTCTAATTTGTTTCACTTTGTAAGATTCATTCAAGGATACTTCCAGGTGTATTTCCAAAGTTTTTTTTTTTATAGAACTTCACTAAGGCCATAAGAAAAATGCTCCATGTCTATTCCTTTCTAGTCCATGGTTAACCCAGGTATTTCACAGCAATTTGCATCACTTTAATCCTTACCAAATATGAGTTAGGAAACGTATTATGATTCCCATTTTCAAGATGAGGAAATTGACCCAGAGAAGAAAGGTGACTCACCTAGTTACTAGCTACTTGCACAGTGGATGATGAGCCTGAGACAGCAACCCAGAACACTTCACGTCTGATGTGTCTCTGGTTGGAATTTAATTAGAAATGAGTGTAATTTAATAGGTTTGTTCTGTGTTTGGCTATGTCATGGTTTATGAAGGAAATGCTCCAGAAGCAATCATTTTGGAATGAAAGGGCATGTTCTCTAAGAAGGTCTTTTTCCTGTTTTTTATTTTCTTTTTCCTGTTTTTTATTTTCCTGGAAGCTCTCTAGATCATGGAGTCCAAAGGGTTTGAAACCAAGATTCGTCTTTTCTTGTGATTCGGAGGCCTCAGAGTAGAGAAAGGTCCCTTAAGATAGAGGACTTACCCCCCACTCCCCCAAAAAGAATCCCACAAGGATCAAGGGCATATAGTTAGGGACACAGTTTTCAGAAATTTGGTTAATGGAGTTCACTCTTCATATTTTTAAGGGTCTCTGTTAGATCTAAATTATTAAATCTAAAAACAGAATATTTTCCAATTTCTTATTCTTTCCTCTTAAGCAGTTACTTTTCTACTTAAAGATGTTGGTTAGGGCTCTTTTCTCTTCTCTCTCTCCCCCCTCTCCCCTGTGTGTCTCTCTCTCTCTCTCTCTTTCCCCTTCTCTCCTCTCCTCTCTTCCCATCTCTCTCTTTCTCTCTCTCTCCCTCTTTTCCCTCCTCCTTAATGCTGCTCTGCAGCATCCCCTGCCAATAAAGACCTTTTTGTGCAGAAAAAAAAAGATGTTCGTTAGGATCCATCTTCAGGGAATGTACTAGTTTGCAAGGGCTACTATAATGAAATCCCACAGACTGCATGGCTTAAATGATAGAAATTCATTTCTCATAGTTCTGGAGGCTGAAAGTCCAATATCAAGGTCATAGTAGGGTTGGCTTCCTCAGAAGCCTCTCTCCTCTGTCAGATGGCCACCTTCTCACTGTGTCCACATACGGTCTCTCCTCTGTGCTTACGCATTCCTGGTGTCCCTTGCTATGTCCAAATTTCCTTTTCTTATAAGGGCACCATTCATCTCGGATTACGGCCTGTCATACTGTGAAGGTCCTATCTTCAAATAAGTATGGTCACGTGGGGTGGGGGCCCTTCTGCATGACCTCATTTCAACTTAATTACCTCTTATAGACCCTATTTCCAAATACAACAGCACTCTGAGCTACTGGGGTTACAGTTTCAACATTTGGATTTTCGGGGTGACAAAGTCTCTCTCTCTCTCAAAAACTTTGTCCAAGCTCCTCTGAGCATGCTGTCTCTCTCCCTCCCCCCCTCTCTCTAACTAGACCTACACCTTGTGTTTTATGTTCTTGAAGAATCCAGTTCTAGTAAAAATCCTGCTCAGTCAGTTCAGTGGGCATCCCCACCCTTACCTTTGATCAAATTCGTCCTCCCCCATTCTTGGTATCTGATCACCATGGCCTGCCTTCAGCAAGGACCCTGTCAAGTTGGTTTGGCCAGAAAACTGTCCAGCCCAGTCTTCTTTACCAGGGGGCACAATTCATCCCATAAAAAGGGGGATATCAGAATGACATGTGTGAATCTTTCAGAACAGAGGAGAGAATTCCTTCTCAAAAAAGGTAATATCAACCTCTTTGATCCTTGAATATTCTCTAGTTAGAATTTGACCATTCTGAATCAGTGAGAGTGGAAATCTGGCCCTTCATTCTGTTGTGCCGTACTCAAGACAACGTCCTTTCCCCCAGCTCTTGAAGACTGTCAGATCCCTCTCACTCCAGGTTGGCATTTGCAGTTGGACAGGAGCAGACATCATAGAATTCTGGCCCTACCAGTTGTAAGCTCTTCCACAAAAAACTTTTATTCTCTCAGCCTTGGTTTCTCCATCTTTTAATCAGAATAATAGTAGTCACAAAAAGTTTGTCCCATGAATAGTCCCACAAAGTTTGGAACAGGGATGAAAGAAGACAATACAAGTACGGTACTTGGTTGGCATGAGATTGAACTTGGTAAATATTAACTACAGGGTGTCCCAGAAGTCACCTCTAAAGCTGCCATTACAAAGTTTAAGAGGTGACCAACATGTAGGGAATATTTTGTAAAATCTTGTAATGCATACTTTGTAAATAGCTACAAATTCACATTCTCCCTATGTGCGGAGACCTTAGGGGTGACTTTGCGGACACCCTGTATTATACTATTAAAGATCGTCCAGGCCAGTACCTGAAATGAATAGGCAAGGAGTCCAAAGCTATTCTACTGACCTTGCTTCTAAATCCCTTCCTCCTTTCAAATATCTCTCTGTCTGAAATCTAAGGGAGAAAAATGGCCTAAGTATTCACCTTGACGTTATGGCTTGCATTCAAGGGGTTTCTACACTGACAATCCATCTGACTTTGTCTAAAAGAAAGCTTACAGCGAAAGGAATAAAAAGGAAAAGTCTTCCTGTTTCTCCTTACCTTACAGATGATGGGTAGCACCCACAGAGAGGCTCAGCATAGGTTACAGTTCATTTAAAACCAAATAAGAACTCAAATTCAAACATTAATGGTGTGATTTTGACTTAGCGTCCTTTCAAACATGCAATCACTTTTCTCTTTTTAAATTCCAGGGCAGTTGCTTTATTCCCCTTAGGCCTTCAGTTAGAAATGAGTGGCTCATTAATTATCTTCTTGACTGCAGAATAGATGGTGTTTCATTTCATTTTCACATAAGATGAGTCAACTAAGAGAGGTCTCATTGCTAAAAACCAGGGATCACAATATGTTCTTTGTTTCTCTTTTAGGAAAAGCTCACTTTCCTGAAGGAGCTTGCTAATTCTCCCAAATGCATTTGCTTTGTTTATTAATTCTCATAAATTAGGTACTGTGGGAGGTTTAAATGTAATTTCATCCGAGATCATCTACACCCCACGTAATTATGCATGGACATCCCATCAGATAGCATCATTTATGAAAAGCATTGGTTCTGTTCGTCCCTCACCCCCGCACAGATATTTACAATTGAAAACATCTTTCTAAGTAAAAGGGATATGTCATCCACCCTTATTTTTAGGTCGCAGAAGTTTGTAAACATTCCCTGGCTGAACAAAGTTTCAAGCACAGTAACTTTAAGTGCAAATTACACAGACCTGAGTCTTTTCTGTTTTTACTTAGTTTTCAGACTTTGAAAAGCTGATTCATAGGATTATTTCTAGGAGTTTTGCTGATTAACAGGATGGCCTCTATGAATACTGCAAAATACAGGAGGGAAAAGCCCAACCTCTACTTTCTTTCTTACATCATTCATCAGCTTTCCTGACTTCCAGCACCTTCTTCCAAATGAAGACATGACGCATTTTCTATGTTGGAGGTATGATTGTATATCATTTATTTCATTTCTCCCTAAAATGCTTCTGCTCCCTTTTATATAATCACTATGGGTTCTTAAAGATCTTTTCTAAATGGAATTGGCATACTTTTTCTCCTCACTTTAACAAAAGCTGTATCTTTGGCTTTCTTTTGCTGTTTTTTTTTTCTTTCCATAGAACCAGTTAAACATTAACAGCAAAGGAACAGTAATTTATGTATAGGGTATACATCTTTGAATGAATTATCCCCAAATCCCACACAATTATAAAACAGAAGCACTTAAATGATTTCAATATAATAAAGGGAACCAATTAAAAAAGGATATTCAAACAATGAGACTAGATGAACTGTTTAAAGTAAGGAGGAGCAAACCCATTTCTAACTGGCTTTTGAATAGGAGATTAGACAGGATCAAATGCTGAGTCCAGGGAAGCATTCCATGTAGGTAGTGGCAATTTTTCAATTGGTGACATAGTCAAGAATATTTTTGCATTTGTAGGGAAGCACTCTTTAAATACACAAACACAGAGTCTTCCAAAGATGAATAAATAACTCTGGAGAAAGCCACATTTGATTGAATGTGACATTCGAACACTCAGTAAAAGATGGCTAACTAATGAATAAACTTTGAATGGGGGTGGAGACAGCAGGATCGTGTTCCCCCATGAACACAGTAAATGTAAATCTTGACTGTGTTCCCCCCTGAATTTTCACTTCTACTTGGAGGTCTCCCTTTCAGGTCACTGCCATCTGCAAATGTGCAGAATTTGGTTGTGTGCTCTGCAGGTCTTCAGAGAAGAAATAGAAGTCAGAGAGGGTTTAAAGACCAGCTCTATCCATACAGCCACACCACTAGCCAAAGCTAAGCCACTTTCCTTTCTCAGTCATAGGTTTCTTACTCATGAGATGAAAATATTAGTGTTACCCTCATAGAATTACGTATGGAAAGCTCTTTATAAACCCAGTACTCAAAATATTGGCTCTGATGAAGTCATCTTAGCCATTCAACCAGCAGAAAGCCTGTGGGCTGTTCATCTCCCAGGATTAGTCAAAAGGAAGTTTGCTAATACAAAAATACAAGTGCCCCTTGGCAATCCTCTGAAGATGGCAGGAATGTGACAAACAGGGGGATAGAGTAAATGAGATAAATTAAAGTTAATTAGCTCTGCTATATTCTAATATTCACATAAGGGTTTTTTTCATTTTCAGAAACTGAAAAAATAGATCCATATGAATTTTTCTTAGATCTTTCCCCCTGCCAAACCACTCACTGGGCCAAATTTTTGTCACTTTTATTTTAAAGGATCGACGCCCAACCATTGTTGAATGTTTACTTTGGTGGTAGAGGAAATGTCTTACTACTGGGGAAGTTCTATTTCATGTTGATTTTCGTCTTTGGGTTTTGCTTTAGGCCAATTTTTGCTTTCCCAACAACTGCCAGAATAATAATGTCATCACCTAAAAGTGTCCCCCTCCAGCAAGAATGTCCAGGTTAGCAAATAAAAATACAAGATGCCCAGTTACATTTAAGTTTCAGATCAACAGTGATTTTGTTTTTTTAAACGCATTTCCCAAATACTTTCATAGAACATATTTATACTAAAAATTATTCATTGTTGATCAAAAATTCAATCATAGCTGGGTTTAATATGGAAAACAGGCTCTGGGTCTGGCCTACGGAAAGCTTTTGCATCTGTAGGAAGAAATTCTGGGTTTTATTTGCTCCAGAAGCCCAAGTTGAGCAATGGAAGAAAAGGGGAAAGAGCCCAGATCTTCTTGGAATGAGGACAGAACTTGGCTGTCTCAAGACGAGGAGCAGGTTCTGGTGAGATGGGGCCTGAATCCTGTGCCTTTTTGCAAGGTACCATTGGACTGCTTCTTCATCTGATTTAGAGCAAATCACAGATCTGGCTAGAGGAAGCCAACTATCCTATGTTTTCGTATTTCATACACTTGCGAATTTAATAATGATGAGCAACAAATAATAATCTAGTACATCTTCCTTTTGATGAGGTCAGTGTATGACCAGCTGAAAAGAAAATGTCTGTTTAGATATATAACTGGAGCTTAACTTATTCCAATCAACTAAAGCTCTTTACAATCAAGTAAAGCTGAGGTTTGGGTTGGATAAGTGCATTCTGTTTTCCTTTTATATTTTTCCGTCTACGTTAGTCTTTTATTTTAATTCTCTATCATTTTTAGGATAAGAAGTAATAAGCACCATGAATCTCGCAAATGTGTTCTTCTGCTCATTTGGGAGGTAAGTCCTATTAAATCTTGCTGTCAAAATCATAGTTGTTACTTTTGTCACGATTTGTATCTGATACATTTTCATTTGGCTTCCATATAATTTGAGCAGTTCAGTCGCAAATTGAGGCTGTAATGTTATAAAAACGCCATTTCAAAGATGAATTATTAAATGTTATATGGAAAAATGTTTTGAGTAAATTATCAGTTTATTCCATTTGCTAAATATCAATTTAGGGCTATAAACATGTTGATGCAAAGGAAAGAATTTTAAGAACTCCTCCCAGTGATGTTTATCTGACGGAGCAAAGCCACCACGAGAGCCTAGTGCATAGAAGAAAAGTACAAAAATTATTGTCTATTAAACAAGGAGAGTTTTATTTCCTATAAAATTGGGGTATGGCAAAATTATGTCTTTTTTTGTCACTGATACTGATACCGGAATTTCAGGCTCTTGGTCTCGGCGATTCGAAGAAGGAATCGACGGACCACAATAGTGGTGGTAAGTTAGGATTTATTTATAGGAAAGAATTATAAGTAGAGGAGGATTTAGTTATAGGAAAGAATT
>CAUYRH010112187.1:0-36500 GCA_963574655.1 Perodicticus potto
AAAAATAGCTGGGTGTTGTGGCGGGCACCTGTAGTCCCAGCTACTCGGGAGGCTGAGGCAAGAGAATCACCTAAGCCCAGGAGTTGGAGGTTGCTGTGAGCTGTGTCATGCCACGGCACTCTATGGAGGGCCATAAAGTGAGACTCTGTCTCTACAAAAAGAAAAAGAAAAAAAAAATTCTTTCCCACAATTTCTAAGGTTTCGTATACAGTTGGAGGGACTGCCATTGCAGGTTGTTTCATTTTCCTGCCTACTATAGCTGACTTTATAGTACCAGAGTCTTTACCCAAGTGTTCTAAAAATGCAGATTTCTTGGTTATGGCTGTCCCCTCAGTACCTTACTGAATCATAATTCTGAAGATGGGACCACAGGATCTGCATCTCTTACCAATAATCTAAGTGCTTCTTATCACACTAGAGTTTGAGAATCTCAGCTTCAGATTTTAGATCGCTAAGATGCCTCTAAAATTTAATCACTGCTATTAATAGAGGTTGCTACAGTCACCTTCGAAATACTCCCCTTGGGAAGCTAGGCATACAAGCCAGCACCTAGTCCACCCTGTAAAGCAATTTTGGAACTCTTTTTCTGGATGACCACCAGTGCTGTCATTGTATAACATGCAGACACAGAACAATAATGAATGCCACTCAACAAGACGCTGCTACATGTTGACATGACACAACCGTGAGACACTCCTATACCAAAGTTATGGAACCTTCCTGAGTTGTTTGTACAGTGCTGCTATTGTAATTGTCAGACCTCATTCGATCACAGCTCTGATGGTCATGCCAGAGAAGAGTTCCAAAAATGCTTTGAAGAGTAGTTTAGGCTCTGGTGTCAGTGCATAGCTTCCCCAGGGAAGCACTTCAAAGGTGACCATAGTGACCATTCAGCCATGGGTGTGAAGCACTTTTTCTATAGCAAGCTTGCAGCACTTAATTGTCAGATTTCATATATAAATGGCTAGATATACTGTATATCCTTTTATGCACAAAGAGATGCCTGGAAGGATGTGTTCCAAGTATATAAGAAATACATGTCTCTCAGTTGTGGGATTTGTGTCTGTGATTTAAAAAAAGGGGGGGGGATTTTCTATAATTATATGCTACTACTATATTGATATAATATACATATAGTTATATTTACACTGAATGGAAAACAAAACAAAATGTCTGCTTCCTTTTGAATTTTTAAAAGTACCTTAATCTCATTGGTCTCATTTTCCTTTTTTTGTGGTTTTTGGCTGGGGCTGGGTATGAACCCACCACCTGTGGCATACGGGACCGGCGCCTTACTCCTTTGAGCCACAGTTGCTGCCAGGTCTCATTTTCTTAACTCATGTCTTAGATGGAATCTTGTTAAGGGAAGGCTTTCTGTACAACTGTGGAGATTCTTCTAAACTATAGCAATAGTATAGGTCTGCTTCTCTTCCCCTCTCCCCTTCCCTTCCCCTTCCTTTCTTCTCTTCCTCTTCCTTTCAACAGAGTCTCACTCTTGTCCCAGGCTAGAGCGGCATGATGTCATCATAGCTCACAGCAACCTTAAACTTCTGGGTTCAAGCAATCCTCCTGCCTCAGCCTCCCAAGCAGCTGAGACTACAAGCCCTGGCCATGATGCCCAGCTAATTTTTCTATTTTTTTGTGTAGAGTGGGGGCCTCACTTTGCTCAGTGTGGTCTTGAACTCCTGAACTCAAGTGATCCACCCAGCCTAATAAGCAAAACATTGTCTTTGTATTATCTTTGTAGAAAAGAGAATCATTCTTCTAATTAGTGGACTTATATTGCTAAAAATTATACTTAATTATTATATTTTAAATTTTATCAATAATTTTTGTTGAAATTTCTTTCTTGTTATTGTACATACCTACATAGCATTCTTGATTTTGTTTTATTGCCTGCAAGGCCTAAAATTTACTATCTGGTCCTTGAAATGAAAAGTTTGCTGACTCTAGTTTTGAAAGAAATCTGCACTTGTCTCGTGTTTCCTTCAGTTTGTTAGCTTTTTGAAGTGTGGCCAACCTGGAACTGACACAGTGTGTCTATTGCTAGTCAACTCTGGTTTATTCCTGAGTTGAAAATATTGAATAGTGAGTGTTTTTAAAAAATAAATACTTAAACATGTTTATTTTCTAAGTTTCAGAGCAGGAATTTGGGTAATGAGTGGTACCTGTACTTTATAGACTTCTGATATCATAATTGCCTGCCCTAGACATGATGGTCATAATATTTAGTGCTATAGAAGTAAGTTGGTGACACCACTCTCATCCAGCTCTTCTTGATTTTGATGAGATAATGTTAACTAGAAATAACATTCCATAATTGAAGTCCAAAAATCATGCAAATGATGGCATCAGTTTATTACTAGCTTGCCATTTTATAGGTTTTTTTGTTTTTAATAATGTTTGAAAAACTACCCAGATAGTTCAATAATGTTAGCAGTTGCATCATTTAATATTTTGTGAGTAGGCAACATGTTATCCTCTGTATGTTGTTTGAAGGATTATACTTTCTCTAGTTCTCTTAATAGTTAATATTCTGTAGCAGTCCTTCTCTGCTCATTTATGCATGTGACCTTGATGTGACTTCAAGGTCATAGAGCATAATCACTTCTCTAATAGCAGTTCTCTAAGTAAGCATTTGCTACAATTCTGTCCTTGTCCCTTGATACTGATTGTTAACATCACCTCATATCGCAAGTATTCTTAAAATGAACAAAGAAAACTCCTTTTCACTGACAGACCAGGAAGAGGTCTTGATTATAAGTGTTTTGGAAAAAGGCTTTAGATTACATAGTTGACTTCCACTGTGGGTATAACATAAATTACTCAGTGATAAGCCTAAAGATATGTTTCTTTATGTCTTTGATTTTGGTATGTGAAAATGCATTTGATATTATGATATTAAATGCATCTAGTACTATATTTCTTTCTCGCTTCTGCTGTTTATACTCTGTCCTGCCCTTCCCTTCCTCTTTCTTTTTTAAAAAAAGAAAATAGGATCCCTAATCTATTCAGAATAGTTAAGGTGAACTTTATTGTAGGCAAACTACAGAGATTAGACAAGGCAAACTATAGAGATTAAACACTTTCTATCTGAAATACGGGAATTGTTAGGCGTTACATTTGTCAGTTTTTGTGATAGTCTTTAATTATAAAGATATGTCATTTGCATATTTCACAGTAACAAAGATTGGCAGACACGTTGTTGAATTTGGGGTATGTCCATGTATTGAGATTATTTGTCCAGCAGTAATCTAGCAATGACATATCTTGTCTTGATACATAAGACTAACATTTCTTTTCAGTTTAATCGGTTTCAGGCTCTTTTATAAAGTTGTCCTTTGACGACCACATAATAGCTTTTGTTTATGATGCATTTCTGAAATATTTAGGCTTATTTGAAGATACAATTTTTGGAACACACTTCTCTGAGAAATTTTACTTAATTTATATATATATACATGTAATTTTTTCCTTTTAAGTCATGGACAACAAGGTTATCTCAAGCAGAGCTTTTAAGACAACATTTTAACTTTGTAATGGCAGGTTGACTATTAGAGCTCTGAATTTTCCTTGATATAGTTTGCCCTTTAGTAAAAACTTATGCACAAGAATTGGACATCCTAGAAAACCTGGCCTGCCTTTAATACAAATACTTGCAAGTAGCAGCATCATCAGCCAACTAGGGTGCCTGAAGGGGGTTGTTCTTGTCTTCCTTCATTTTTACAGGATTTATTTATTTTATCAGAAGCTTATTTATTCTACAAATGAGACTATTCAGTTTCTTCTTTCACAAATGTGTAGAAAGGCCAATGGAGATTAATTGTGGAGGAAAAGGCAATAGAGAAGACCCTTTAGAGCATACCTCCAAATCAAATTGACATTCAACAACAAATTCCTGAGGAAAGAACCAGCAGCCCAGATAAACCAAGGACCATCAGCTACCACTTTTTCTCACACTCCATAAAAGTGGTGCCAAGCACCACTTTTCTTCGTTTTTCCTCAAGTTCCATCACAATAATCTTTAGACATAGGTTCAAAACCTCACAAACAATATGAGGAATTCCCAGCACAAACAATCTAAACTACAGCAGCCTATCAATCAAATGGGAATTTTCATTTAACAGCCACTTCTGCTCACATACTGGCCACGTGTGTTGGATTTTGGTAACACTTCTGTCTTTACACATAGGTTTGTAGCTCCAAGGGACTTTGAGATGGAGCTTCCTTACATCACAACTAAACTCACAAATAACACACAGTAGCGGGGATACAAAACTGCCAGGGCATCAAACAAATGGGTATCCAGAGAGGACAAGCGCCACCCCGAATAGTACCTCAAATGCCCTGTCACTGGGCTTGACATTTAACAAATAGGAATCCAAAGGGGATAAATGTCACGCCAAATGGCCATGGGAATCCAAAGGGGATTAATATGGCACTCAGCAGCTGGAAGGTTCAAAACCCTCCCCAAATGGGTGACCTAATCCCCTCATTTCCTGAGAAACCCTCCCCAAATGGTGCCCTAGTTTGCTGTTCCCTCCAAATTCAAGCCAGATTCCCTAATTCCACTCAACCTTATGACTTCCACCCCCAAAAGGTGCCCCCAAACAAAACCAGCAGGAAGTTTGGAATCAGAGTCTGGGACTGCACGCTGGGAACTCACTCAACCAAAGGCCTGGCATCCAGACACTTCCCACATCCTTTCTCTTCTCAGCTCAGTTCAGGTTGTGGGGAGCTGTGTCTACTTCAGAGGTGGGAGTTCCCCAGAACTAAACAGGCTCCGGTGGCTGCTGGGGCTGTATCTTGCTCTCTGATCTCTAAAAGAAGTGTTGCTATACACAAAGACTGACAGCTTTGACCCAGGACTGCTCCCTGATTCTTTCAGCATTTGTGGGGTGCCATTTCACTGGGGTGTTGATGGGCCCACCCAGGGGTGCCCAATTCTGTTATTAAAATTTCAGCACTTGTCCCTAAGGCATCAAAAAAACAAGTACAAGTGGTTTGATGAGAAAGAGAAGTCAATTAATTTGCTAACAAATGAGGAGGCCAGCAGATTCTCATCTCAAAATACCAGTATACTCCATTTTGTTATAATAAAAGCTAATATGTTTTATATATAATTATAGTTTTATAATATATAAAAACTATAGTTTTATAGTATGTATAAATATAGTGTGTGTGCACATATATTTTTTTTTCATCTTAAATCCCCTCTCAAATATTCTATGCTTTCATCTTATCTAGATTTTTTTAAAGCACTGTTTGGTAATTGCTTTATGTGGTAAAAAATTAATTTAGTCAATGTAGAAAAACTTTCTTAAATATATATGACCTCCCTTCCTTTTAGTGGCTATGCTTAAAAATGCTTAGAACAGCAGCAAGTTTTCTAAGTTTATGGAAGAAAGTAAATGGAGATATTTTTGCTCAAGTTGTCACCATAAGGCTGATATCAAGATACAAGTAATAAATTCAATTTGCTAATTCAAAAATTCTAGAAATTCTTTATCTGATAGATAAGTGTTATACAAATTAATGACTAACTTTCTCTAGGTCAGATCTTTGACCTGCCACATTTTTTTATAAATAGGAATTTTTTTGGCTGGGCGCGGTGGCTTACGCCTGTAATCCTCACACTCTCAGAGGCCGAGGTGAGTGGATTGCTTGAGCTCAGGAGTTCAAGACCAGCCTGAGCAAGAGAGAGACCTCGTCTCTACTAAAAATAGAAAAAACTAGCCAGGTGTGGGGGTGCATGCCTTTAGTCCCAGCTACTTGCAAGGCTTAGGCAAGAGGATTGCTTGAGCCCAAGAATTAGAAGTTGCTATGAGGTAGGCTAGTGCATGGTACTCTACCCAGGGTAGGGACTCTGTCTCAACAAAACAAAACAAAATAAAACAAAAAACCTAAAAATGTTTTTTGAACATGGCTATACTTATTTATTTACATATTTTGTATGGCTGATTTGAGAGTACCAGGGTAGTGTTGAATAGTCGCAACAATAGTGCTCATATATCCTGCAAAGCCTTATCGTCCCTTGTAGGAAACCTTTGCCAACTATGGCAGATGCATGTGTTGTTGGTGTTCTTGGTTGTGTGGGAGTGTTGGCATCGAGTGTTTTAAGACCTTTATTCCTCTGTATTCCATCTCTTTTCAGGGTTCTGTATTCCCTGACCATTGAAATAATGTTTTACTTAAGGGGGTATTGATTAACATTCATTGTGGTAATCATCTGTAGAATGTTTACTTTTTTATTTATAATCTACTCTCGTGTAAATTCGGTAATGAGGTAGTCATTTATATACATATTTGGTGATGTGTGATACTTTTAGATAAATCCAAATAATATCAGCCATTTCATTTCTTTCCTTATTCCATTTCTAGGTACAGGACATCTGCTTCAGCCATGACTGTCGCTGGGTGGTGGTCAGTACTCTCCGGGGTACTTCCCATGTCTTCCCCATCAACCCTTATGGTGGCCAGCCTTGTGTTCGTACACACATGTCACCACGAGTAGTGAATCGCATGAGCCGTTTCCAGAAAAGTGCTGGACTGGAAGAGATTGAACAAGAACTAACATCTAAGCAAGGAGGTCGCTGTAGCCCTGTTCCAGGTCTATCAAGCAGCCCTTCCGGCTCTCCGCTGCATGGTAAACCCAGTTTTTTCTCTCTCCACTGCTCACTCAGTCCTCTTACTCTGTGTTCTTAATTTAATGGCTCTGGAATAAAATAAAAGTTTTTATAGTCAGCTCAGAAAGATATGTTGGAGGCAGTTTAGTAATGGTGGTTTTTACCATGTTCTTTTGACTACCTAACTCTTTCAATGTGTAAGGGGGATGTTTGGTGCCATGTTTATGGAATAAATGTTTGATACTTTATAACTTTAGAGAACTGAACCTCCTTTCTACTTCTCTCTTCTAGAATATTATCTTTAATGGGTCAGTACTGTAGTTTGTTATGAAATAATCACTTATGAAAAAGAATAATCATCATGAGTCATGCGTATTTTCATTTTATTTTAAAATATAACTCTATGGGATTTCAGTCTATGTGTTAGAGGAAAAACAAAAAAAAAAAGTGAAACTGAATAATTTATCTTAGAGCAATACTTGTATAACCACCACCCGAATCAATGAATGAAGCATTGTCAGAGTCTCCCTTTGTTCACTTTCCCCGTGACATTAGACCAGGATTCTGACTTCTGTGGTAATCACTTCATTACTTCTGAAAAATAGTTCTGCTTCAAAGGAAGTATCCTTAAACACTGTTGTTTCTGTTCTACATAAAGGGAATAATAGAATTTGTATATTTCTGTATGTTTGGCTTTAACTTTTGTGAGATTTATTTATGTTGTTCTAGGTAGGTTTAGTTCACTTATTTCTGTGGCTCTGACTTGTATTCCTTTGTACTTCCATGTACTTATCCTTTTTACTACTGGTGATATACATTTATGTGGTTTCTGGTTTGCAGTTAATATGTGTATTAATTTTTGAGTGGACACTCTGGATCATAATGTATGTCAGTCTTTATCTTTAGAGATAAAACCAGAGTGGTGGTCCCATTAGATTCCCCTTGATGGATGACCTTTTTAGATACTCCAGTTGGGGCATTTTATATAGAGGGGTTATGGTACCATAGAGCATAATCTTTATATTTTTAATTGATCTGAAATCCACATAACATAACATTAACCATTTAAATGTGACATTTAGTAGGCTCACTACTAAATCGTGCAAGCAGCATCTTTCTTTATCTACTTCCAAAACATTTTTCTCCAAAAAGGAAATCACATATTCTTTAAGCATTTTGTTCCCCTGTCCTCTACCCCCAGTGCCTAGTAACTGCCACTTTGCTTTTTCTCTCTATGGATTTACTTGCTCATACAAAGGAAGTAAAATACACTGTATTTATAACATATAAATACAGTGATATCATAGTAACTTTTTGTTTCTGGCTTCTTTTACATTAATGTTTTCGAGTTTTACCCACATTATAGGATATATCAGTACTTTTTTTTTTCCTTTTTTTTTTTTTTTTTTTTAATTGTTGGGGATTCATTGAGGGTACAAGAAACCATGTTACACTGATTGCATTTCTTGGGTAAAGTCCCTCTTACAATCGTGTTTTGCCCCAAAAAGGTGTGGCACACACCAAGACCCCACCCCCTTCGCTCCTTCCCTCTTTCTGCTCTTCCTTTCCCCACCCCTCCCTCATTCTTTATCTCTCTGCTCTCCTCTTCCCTCACCCCCACCGTGTCATTAATTGTCATTAATTGTCCTCATATCAAAATAGAAGTACTTATTTTTTAATGGCTGAATTCCATTGTATGAGCGTAACACAATTCATTCATCTTCTTGTGTGCATTTGGGTTGTTTCTACCTGCTGGCGTTGTGACTAGTACTGTTATGAATATGTGTGTATGTGTATTTGTTTGAGTACTTTGAGTACTTCATTTGTTATAGCTTCTATACTGACCACATTATACATTCTTTTGTAATATCTAATTAATGCCAAATATATAGGTTCTGTAGGAAGCTTCAAGATAGGCTAACAAAATATGTAGGTAAGTGGCATCCTGGTGAGAATTTCTGTAATTCAAATAAGTAGGACCTCTGTTTTTTCCTGAGATAGTTATTTTTTATGTGTGTATAAAAATTTGGTCTGTATTTATCTGTATAGTATGGGTTCTTTGAAGATGTTTTTGTTTTGAATATTTTTCTTAACTTGAATTTCATCAATATCTTTCTTCAGAGAGATTCAGTATGCACATGGGGCAGCTATGTCAACAAGAGGAACTATGGATGTGTTAGCAGTTAAATTAAGAATATGTAGTCCCTACATTTATACATGTTTTTGGGATATTCTTTTGAGCTTCTTTTTTCTTCCTATACTTCCTTCTTTTCTAAGCAAAACACGTACATATTCTGTGCCAGGCTTTCGGAATAATGTAAATAAGGTCATCCTTGCTGTCATCTATCTTCTCCTCCAAGGGAAAATACAGATGTTAAATATCTTTCATTATATCTTTGATATATCTTTCAATATATTTTTGTCGAAAGTTGTAAAGTGCCAGTCAGTGAAGGATTTTGTCATTTGTAAAAGAACAGTGGGTAAAGAGTAATAATAGATTTCTGAGTCTAAATATGCTTTTTTGTGTTAGCTTTGTTGCTTTCATAATTTTACAGAAATCCCAGGAGAATCCACACCATTTGACAATACTGCTATTCTTAAGATTCAGGGCTTTCAGGAGGTTTTTGCCTATTAAAATTTTATTCTCAGAATTTTACACCCTTTGTATAGTTTGTCTTATTTTTGAAGCGTACACATTAAAGCAATAGTCATTTTTCTTTATGTTCTTTTTGTACCTTACATGTCATAACAAAATGGACATTGTTGTTGGTTAGTTCTAAAAATGATGTATTTACAGTTTGTGTGGTAAACAGTCTGATGCTGGTCATAAACTATGTAAACCATTGAACAGGGAGGGATTCAACTTGAAAATGAATCATGTTTTGGTGATCCTACCGTTGTTTGTCTGTGCTCTTTTTAGCAAACTAAAGGAAACTGTTAAATAACAGTTGATATAGGGGTATTTCCTTTTTACTCTTTGGAGCCGATCCAGTTTAGTTTAGGATTATATTATCTATTTGTGATTTTTTTTTTTAACTTTCCAGAGGATGTTTATTTATTTGAAATATATTCTTTATAAATATTTCCTTCATTTTCTATCTTGTTGCCTGAACTTCAGCTTAGTTTAGATGAGGAGTTCTTATGATCCATGAACAGATAGGAAAAAATTACATCTTTATATCCAGTGTCTTCTGTCTGGAGGTATTGAATGTTGAAAACCCATGGTAATAAGGGTGATAGTGCTTGTGCCGCTCATAACAGTAGAAATGCAGATGTTTTCATATCATGTTATATATGAAACAATTATCTTTAAGTCTTACATTCTTTTTTTTATTTTTCTGAAGTGTTACATTCTTCAATAGATTATGATATTATATTATATATAATTTGTTTTATATGAATAATAAATTATTCATGTATTACTATAACAATTTATTTTTAATATACCGATAACTTTATTTAATATAATTTATTTCCTTTGTAACTACATGTATTTTATTCCATGCTTTTATAAGTGTTATTCTGAGAAGGAGTCCATAGTCTTCCCCAGATTGAAAAAATAATCCATGATACATGGTATATTCAATTTTTGGTAACTTTCCTATTTGCATACTTGTCTCTACTTGAATATTGTTACCTCTGTGCCTACTGAACTAGCTAAATTTTTACTTCTTATTTTTTATTTTATTTTATTTTTTTTTTTATTGTTGAGGATTCATTGAGGATACAAAGAACCAGGTTACACTGCTTGCATTTGTTAGGTAAAGTCCCTCTTAACTTTCATTTCTTATGCCTTCTTTTGATGTATTATACGTGTAAACCTTGGTATTGGTATCTTACACATACTTTTATCACATTATCATATGGAAATTATACACCTGTCTATGTCTTCCGTTAGAATTGACCTCCATAAAGACAAAGTCTTTTTCTTACTTGTATTTGTATCTTTACAACTCACATAGTACTTAGTAAAAGGTAGACTCTAAGGATTTAATCTAGAATTTTGGTTTTTATTTGTTTATTTAAGACAGGGTCTTACTCTGTTGCACAGGCTGGAGTGCTGTGGTGTGATCAGAGCTCACTGCAACCTTGAACTCAAGTGATCTTCTTGCCTCAGCCTCTCAAGTAGGACTACAGGCACGCACTACCACATCCAACTCATGTTTTATTGCTGTTGTTATCTTTTTGTAGAGACAGGGTCTTGCTATGTTGATCAGGCTGGTCTCGAACTCCTGCCCTCAAGGGATTCTCCTAAAGTGCTCAGATTCCAGGCATCAGCCGTGTGCTCAGCCAAACCACAGTTTTAAAAAATCTTTAGAAGTTCTTCTAGGAAAAACCATTTAAATTTAAATCATTACTTGCCAGAATGAAGACCTTTTTCTCATGGTAACATTTTTAAAAAACATATTAACATCTGTAAGACATACTCATTTGGTCAACAACTATTAATCACTGCTCTGAGCTCTAGGAATAAATTAGTGAAAAAGAGAGAAAGATGTCCCTAGTCCGATAGAACTGTGGAGGCAAAAAAAAATGAAGGAAAGATGGATAATGGGGAATGCCTAGAGAAGATGGCAGCTTTTGTGCTTCCCTGAGGCCTTACTGAGATGCTGATGTTTAAGCAAAGACTTGATGGAAGTAAGGAAGAAAGTCACACGTGAGAGGGTGACATCCTGAAGTGGGAATGTCAAGGAGGCCAGTGCCCTCACGGTATGCTTCGGCTGCACTCGTACAGCCATCAGGGTTCTGGTACATTTTATGTCAACTATGAAAAAAGTGATCAGTCAGGGTGACTAGTAAAGCTTTTGTCCTAAACAGCTGGATGAGTGAATTACTGTCAACTGAAATAAAGAACTCTGTGGATGGAGACAGAATCAGAAGTTTTGGACACGTGAAGATGTCTTCTTTGACCTGCTAGTGATGTTTTTAAGGAGATAGTTGGTTAGATGAATCTGGAGTTCAGTGGAAAGCATTCAAGGGATAGATACTTGAAAGGCATCCAGGATAGTTGAAGCCAGAGTGAAATGAGAGCATCTGGTGACTGAGAATAAAGAAGAGATGTCTCTGCACTGAGCCCTCCAACCACAGTAGCCAGTGACATAACAAAGAAAACTATTCATGAGAAGTGCTAGAAGCCAAGTGAAGAAATTTTTAAAGAGAAAAGAGTGTGATTAATGTGTTTAATTTTACTAGTAGGTCAAGGAAGGTAAGAACTGAGAAAAAGAACACCATTAAATATAGTAATGCAGAAGACATATAACTTTGATACGAACACTTTTGGTGGAGTTTGTAAGGGCTTGGTCTAAGTTGATTTTATTAAGAATGAGAAGAGAGAACAGTGTTGACAAGTCTTTCAAGGAGTATTTATTTATTTATTTATTTTGAGATAGAGTCTTACTTTGTGGCCGTTGGTAGAGTACTGTGGTGTCATAGTTCAGAGCAACCACAAATTCTTGGGCTGAAGCGATCCTCTTACTTCAGTTTTTCATTTTTAGTAGAGATGGATCTTGCTCTTGCTCAGGTTGGTCTTGAACTCCTGAGCTCAGGCTATCCACCTGCCTCAGCCTCCCAGACTGCTGGGATTACAGGTGTGAGCTACTGCTCCTGGCCTTTCAAGGAGTATTGATGCATAGAGGAGTAGGAAAGTGGGCAAAAGTTAGAGGGAAGATTGCTTCTCTTTTCTCACAGAAATGAGTGGTGAGGATGGATGCAGATTCTGGAACTTACTAAAGTTTCATTGAATGAACACTCCATCTCTTTCACTATTATTTATGCCTGAAGTGTATTTAATTACATACCTTTGCTTTCCAGCTTTAACACCATATTCCTATCCCTGAATTGCTTTCCCCTTATTTCTTCCCGTACTTTGAACCCCTTCTTTCAAGCCTAGCTTATGATGTGCTCTTTCCCTCTAAAAAGTGTTGAACTTCATGTATTCTCCTTCTGCATACCCGTTATCTTTACTGACAACTTAAACCACTTTCAACTCATTATTTTTGGTGATCTTTATTACTAAGTTGCAACTTCCTTAGTGAGGCATTTTGGAGGAAGACTCCCTGGGAATAGAATCTATCTTCTATCACTCCCTAACTATGTAATCTTAGACAAATTACTTATTCTTTGTGTGCCTCAATTTTCTGTCTGTGAAATGGGGATAATAATATTACCACTTTAATATTCACTTTAAGGTGAACGGTGAGGATCAAATCCCTTAGAACAGTGTTTGGCATATAACAAATATTCAATGGAAGATTGCTGTAGCTGCTGTCACTAGTATTATTGACACTGCTGTTAATGTGAGAGTATATAGGATTGATTCATTTTTCATAGCTTTGGTACAGTGCTTCTTATCCAGAAGACAGAATAGATGAAAAATTCACGGAATAACAATAAGATGAAATACAATAATTGTGAAGTTATTCTGTATAGGCTTTTTAAAATTTCAGAATATTAAGGGGGATCCAAATGTTTTTGTTACATGGAAACCTTTTATAATGTTTAAGTCAGGGCTATAATTCTGTGTACAGGCTTTTATAATGTTATTGGGGGTGGCACCAGTGGCTCAAGGAGTAGGGCACCAGTCCTATATACCGGGGGTGGTGGGTTCAAACCTGACCCTGGCCAAAAAAATAAATAAATAAAATAAAATAAAATTCTAGAATTTACCTTAAAAAATAAAAAAAAAACATTATTGGGCTCAGTATTGATAAGTTGACTTGTGACATTTCTCAAATGATAGGAGTCACCTATATAAATCCGAAAGTCATGGTAATAGTATTTTACCTTATTTTTAATCTTGTTTTTGCTCATTTTAATTCTATATATTAGGAAATGCAGTTTAATAAATTGATATCCCTATTCATGAGCCTTTGGCATTTCTTTATTTTGCAAATTTGTTTTCCATTTTAAGTTCAAGAATATAGAATTCACTCTGTTACAGAACTTATAAGGAATTTGTTTTGTTCCTGCTTTTTTCATTGAGTTAACAGAGGGATTTTGGATTCACTTCTGCAGTTCTCCAGAGTTCCTGGAAGTGTCTCATATCGCATTAACTCATTTCTCCTCAGAAGAGGAGTCATATTTGAGTCACAGTTTTTGGCATCTGAATTCTAGATTCTGCTTTTTCCTTTTTTTTTTTTAGACAGAGCCCTGGGTAGAGTACCATGGCGTCACAGCTCACAGCAACCTCCAACTTCTGGGCTTAAGCAATTCTCTTGCCTCAGCCTCCTGAGTAGCTGGGAGTACAGGCGGCCGCCACAACGCCTGTCTATTTTTTGGTTGCAGTTGTCATTTTTTTGGCAGGCTCAGGCCGGATTCAAACCCTGCATTTCTGGTATATGTAGCTGGCGCCTTAGCTGCTTGAGCTACAGGCACCACCCAAGATTCTGCTTTTTCCAAATGGAAGTAGCTGGTGAAACTCTGAGCCCTTTGGAGGAGGCCTCAGATTTCTTGAACTTGGACCCTTTATGTTTCAGTAAAGTGCTTTTCAGAAACTGGTGGTATCACTTTTCTTTTTAGCATCTGTGAGGCATTCTTTTTACCACTCAGAGATTCTGTTTATAGCCTTCATTTGATGGTTTATTGTAATTTTTTACTTTTGTTGATCAGTAGTTTTCTTGATACAGACCACATCATAGTTATAAATAAAAAGCAACTACACATTTCAGTCTTACATAGTTTCACCTACTTAAGAAAATCAATAATAATGTGATGTTTCTTGACTTCTCTTTCCACATGACTGTTTACTTGTGGATTGCAGTTTGCATGAGTATGTTTTAATTTTTGCCAAGAAAAATCAATCATGTGCACTGTAGCTCTGCTTTAAATTTTATGCCTCATATGACACAGGGTATATAAATAGTGTACACATGTTAAATGGAGAAAAATTGTCTTTTAGGATATCTTAGTACCTGGGATTTTACTTATTTAGTATACTTTACTGTTTCAGTTCAGATGCAGTTTTTTTTCTAATTTGTTTTCAAATCTGAAGTTTTCCTGGTAAACTTGTTTTTCTCTAAGTTTTAATTATCCTTTTAAAAATATAAGGTTTCGCGGGTTTTGCCCTTTACTACTGTTTCAGAGAGAGCAGATGAGTTTGTTAGAGAGAGTGGATAAAAAAGAGTGACCTCCTAATACTGTCTTGAAAACAAGATGCTCTCATTTACAAATTATTAACATAAGAAACTATCCATTAAGAGAGATCATATACTGGTTGCTTTTTAATAGATTTTCTTTTTAGAGCAGTTTTATGTTCCCAGCAAAATTGAAAGGAAGGCATATAGATAGCATAACTTTTGAGAAAAATACCTGTGAGGTATCTTTAAAAACTCCAGATATGTTTCCTCTGAATTATACTTTAAGGTTTAGTTCTATAAAAACTAGTTTAAATTTTTTTAACCCTAATTAAACTATATTCAGTTTATTTTATGTATTTCATTTTGGATATGCCACATTTTTTCTCCTTATGTTTGCCTTTAAATAAATGCCAGATAAGATGGTTAGCCCTTGAAGCTAACCAAGAATTTCTTGTTTTGCTTTTTTCTTCTTATGAAATATTTTTATTTTTCTCTGTATTTTTTACATGCAAATCATAATCTCCGAATTCCAAAGTACTGTTATTTTCAAATGATTAGTGAGACACTCCTCTAGAGGGCAATGTTTTCTCAACGTTTCTGTAATTGTAATAAAGGCAGCCCTGGCATGAACCTGGGGTACTATGGAAGTTAATATCTTATCAGAGCTTATAGTAACCTCTTTTCTTTTTTATCATATTTTCTATAATTTGTTCCTTAAGATCTTTTTAGAGAATTGGACTTTGGAAATATATTACCATCAATTAATATCCTTTTTGAGTATTGCATCCAAATATATAGTTCCTATGAATTAATTCTAATAGTTGAAAGGTCAAATTTTTTAGTTATATCATTTGAGTATGTCAGATAAGTATGCTTAAAAAAAATTTCTTTGATTCTCTATATATTTCTTTTAAACTGATTAAACCAACTGACCTCAGTGTCTGGAAATCTAGACATTGACTGATTATTGGCTGATCATTCTTATTTTAATTTTTTATTTTATTAATTCATTTTAATTTAATTTTTTTCATCTAATCAAGTCAGTACTAAGGAACTGACTGGAAGCTTTTTGAAAGTGGAAAGGGCATATTAGCCTATAGGTTCTGATGGGCCATTAGGTAGGAACGGCCATTTCTTTAAGGAATGTCCAACAGTCAGACTTCCTGCATCGTTTCACTTGTACTTGTCAGTTTCCTTATAGTGGGATTCTCCCATTCACTCTTTTGGTAGGGGTTGAGTTAGTGAAGAATTTAAGGCATGAAACTTAGAAGTTAATTTTTAGATAGTGGAAGGTGGTACATTTTTTAGTCTAGTGATTAGAATAACAAAAGGAGGATTTGGAAAATCTATTTGCTTGTTATGATTGCCTTCCTTTTCCATTGAAGAGAGCAGTTAAGGAAGAAATTCTGGTCTGATTCCATCGAAGCAGAAATATTTCTGTGGAAATGTGGGGATGAAATTTTTAGTTGCTGAAGTCAATAAATGTAAAAACTAACTTACCTTTCTAGATAAAGAAGTATGAATTGGGTGGAATAATTAATTTTGAAAAAGGACTGAATATTCACTTCTTTATGTACTTACCAAAAGGAATACCTAAAATATTTTTTCAAAATTTGTCTTTGAGAAAAATTGGAGAGGGAGAAAAGAGTAGGCTTCTTAGGATGTGGAATAACCAGTGTCTGAATGATTGACTCACACGGACAGATGCAGAAATTATCAGACTTAAGATAAGCAGACATGAATAGTGGCAAGGTTAAAATCTGAGCACAAACTAGAAATCTGCTAGTTGATATTTGTGGACTACAGGAGAGTGAGGAGCTAGAGGTCAGGACTGTGGCAGGGTTATGGGTACTGAGAAAGAGAAACTAAGCATGGCTCTTACTATAATAGAGTAAATAGCATTTCGAATTTGGAGAAGGATGAGAAAAGGAAAAGGATTCAAGGTTCAGTGAAAGAGTTATTAACATTAGACGATGTGTTTTTGCAGGTGAGAATATTGGCACTCCAATGAGGCACAAGAGGGAAATTAGTATTTCAGAAGGGATCAAGTAGAATTAACATGGGCATTGTCAGTGGAGTCAGAAGAGATAGGGTATTGCATTTTTGGTGTTAAGAACCATCTCTAGTAGGGAATGCTTAATTGACGTCCGATAATATTTCATTCTATTCCAGTCTTGGAGTAGATTCCAAATCCACGTTTGATAATGGATGAAGGAAAATATGACATGGCAGTACTGACAAATGGATGTAGTTTTCTGGCAGTGATCCTGCTGATTAAGAAAAAGTGTTTCTGTTTCGGCAGAGTATTATAGGAAAAGAAGAGTCATAATTTGTCAGGTGCTCTATGCCCTGCTGTGGTTATAGTATCACTCCTCTTTGTGGTTCTTACAAAGATTTTCTATAAAAGGAGTTTTTATGTACATAGGTAAATTCCTGGATATGCTTTTGGAAAAGTAAGTTTAGAAGAAAGACGAGGGCTTGAGCTATTTATTAATACACATATGGTGTGCTAAGTTTTTTTTTTTATAAGCAGTTTTCTTTTATAATTTTGGGATAATTTAGGCAGCAAAATTGAGTATTCGTTTCCTGTATTCTTCTTGAGTAAAGTATGTAAGCATATTTTGATAGAAAGATATTTAAGTGTTTTAAAGCTGGAAATTAAATATATGTGAATATAATATGTTCCCTGTTGTCAAAATTGCTGGTTTGGCCATTTTGCGCTGTACTCCCGTCTTTGTATGGTTGTTAAAATCTGTTGCTCTTTCCCATCTGAAGGAAATGCATCTTTGACACTTCTCATGACCTGAGTCATGATGCTGAAATAGAGCCAGAAAATATCCTTACCAGTCATGGGTAAAAAGAAGGAAGGCTTCCGTGGGGGGTAGGAGAGTGTGAGGGGGAGGATGAATAGGGGATTGGTGAGGAGAAGAGTCTTTGATATTTCTGTTTACATCATTTTGGTTGTATGGGAAGTTACTTACATTTGACATACACTTGTTATTCTAGAGAAAATACTTTGATTTTAATACTGAATTGTTCCTTAAGTATACAATGTTTAATATGTTAATATACAAGTATAATAAGACAATTTTGCAAATGTTATATCATTTTGAGTTCTCCAGGTCTAAGAAAATACACTTTAAATTTTGCAATTAATTCAATATTTCATCTTGTTACAGAGTGTTCATTTTTATATTCAAGCTAATTTCCTATACTTCTTCATCTGTGTTTACCAGTTTATGTGAAAATGTTGCATTTGTTGAATCAGATAGCATTCCATATTTTTTCCTTAAACAATTATGTACTTTTATTTATTTATTTATTTATGTATTTATTTTATTATTGGGGATTCATTGAGGGCACAAGAAACCAGGTTACACTGATTGCATTTGTTGGGTAAAGACCCTCTTACAATCGTGTCTTGCCCCCAAAATGTGTGGCACCCACCAAGACCCCACCCCCCACTCCTTCCCTCTCTCTGCTCTTCCTTTTCCCACCCCAATAATGAAGCAATACTTCTTTTTGCTCTGTTGATATGATATGATATGATATTCATTATAAAAAAAAAAGATGGGAGAGTTGAGTATAGAGTATTTTTAAAAAAGAATTAAATGAGTAGTTATGATTTGGGGAGCTTATTTCACTTTGAATTTGATCTAAGGGATGCTAGATTTTTTTTTTTTTTTTTGCAGTTTTTGGCTGGGGCTGGGTTTGAACCTGCCACCTCTGCCATAGGGGGCCGGTACCCTACTTCTTTTTCTTTTTTTTTTTTTTTTTTAAATACATGTATTTTATTATTCTTCATTACATTATTCCCCCCCGCCCAACCCGTCCGTGATAAGACAGAATTGATTTACAGAAAAGAATACAGAAAACACCAAAGCTCCTGGTAGTGGGAGAGATTTCAAGTAGGGAGAGAGAAGCTCTCTTCGTTCCTCTCCCGGTCTTTCCCCGTCGCCTCCTCTAGGCCTCTAGCCTCAGGGTATATATAGGTGTATGGGTTCCTTGGCCAGGAAACGAATGAATGCAGTCCCTTCCGCCGGGGGCAAGGTGAATGAGTGCATCAATGAATGGACACAGTCCATCCATGGAGTTCAGGCCTAGGAAATTCACAAGAAACTGACCTAGGCATAGTGCTGAGGAGACACCTGTGCCTTGGTGTCTCCTTCACTTTACACTTGGGCCTACTTCTTTTTCTTTGAGCCACAGGCGCCACCCCAGATTATGAGTTTTAATTGTAAAGCTTTTTCACTTGGTTAAACCTCTTACTTTCTGAGCACTTAGCTCTACAAGCTCCACTATTTGAGCTTGATTCAAAAGGTTTGTAAATTCTGAATGTGCTGTAATATGATAGATTTAGGAAGAGTTTGAATCTTAAGGCAAAAGGTTGAAGATCTTTTTCTCTTAATTTATCTGTATTAAGAATTTACTGAGTTCCCTTTAGTATTAAATGTAGTCTACTTACTGTTTTGTTTAATTTTTTATTGTTGAAAGAGTATCAAACTGTAATCCTAAATTTTAAATTGAATTAATGATTGCTGCCTGTAATCCTAGCACTCTGGGAGGCTGAGGCAGGTGGATCACCTAAGCTCATTATTTCGAGACTGGCCTGAGCAAGAGCAAGACCCTGTCTCTAAAAATAGTGGGGCATTGTGGCAGATACCTGTAGTCCCAGCTACTTGGGAAGCTGAGGTAAGGGGATCATTTGAACCCAAGAGTTTGAGGTTGCTATGAGCTATGATGCCACGACACTCTGCTGGAGGTGACAAAGTAACACTCTGTCTCAAAAACAAAAAAATTGCTAAAACTTTTTAATTATTAAGAGCTAGTGCTCTTAATAAATTTTCTTTATTTCGTGACTGGGCATGGTGGCCCATGCCTGTAAACCTAGCACTCTGGGAGACCGAGACAGGTGGCTGGCTTGAGCTCATGAGTTTGAGATCAGCCTGAGCAAAAGTAAGACCTCGTCTCTACTAAAAATAGAAAAACTGAGGCAAGAGGATCACTTGAGCCTGAGTTGGAGGTTGTTGTGAGCTGTGACGCCACGGCATTCTACCCAGGGTGACAGCTTGAGACTCTATCTCAAAAAAAAAAAAAAAAATTCCTTTATTCCAGAATCTTGGAGTACTATAAGCATAATAAACTTAAGTAATGAACTTCCCATTTTTAGGGAGTGGATTTTGTTTATTCATTTTATAGATTTTAGTTAACTATGTGATTGAGATTTATTTGTGGGAAACTTTTCAGATGGTGTTTTTATATTTCAGTACAATTCTTCATTGCTACCTTTATTACTTTCCCCTTTGTAGTCTTGCGTTTTGTAAACATTATTTATAATTCTTAATCTCGTCTCCTTGTGCAGGTGTGTTTTTGCCTCCTGCATTTTTGATACTCCTTGTTCTAGGCCAGCTTTGGTACATTTTTGGAAGAGTATAGACTATACTTGCTCTACTTCTTATTTTACAAACAGTGACTTTTAATTTTTATGCTCTACTTCTTATTTTACAAACAGTGACTTTTAATTTTTATGCATTAAATTTCTAAGTTTATTGAGTTTATTTTAGCTTTAAGAAAAGAAAAATACTCAAATTTGTATGTTATGGCAACCAAGCCATTGAGATAACAATGTTCAGGTTAGAAAGTATTCAGAATAAAAAAGGCAAACTACCTAACAAATTAATTATACATAAATATGTATAGTTTCAGTTCTCCTGAGTGTGGATTTAATTCTAGTGACTTTTAATAAGCACTAGTGCAAAGCTCCACGCAGGCTATTTTGTCTGTAGTGGGGAGAAATATTTCCAATGTCACCAATATTCATAATCCTTATTTTGTAAAAATCATTGGAGTCTAGTTTTCAAATTGGTTTTGTAAGATTTTTTTTTTTTTTAATCTTCCTTCTTTCCTTCCCTTTTCCAACTTACCTATAGTAATGTCTATGGTGACTCGAACTTTTTACTCAAAAAAAGTCAACAAGTGTTTTGTTTGGAATGCATAAAAATTGCAGTATTTTGACTTCACTATCTGTTTTCTCCAAAAAAAGTTATGGGCAAAACCAAATCAGTGCTAAGTCAGAATTGTCCTTGAACATTTTCCGTTTTTAATTATGTCATTTAAACTGTTTGCTGTGTTAAGAGTTTTCTAAATATGTGTGTGTATAAAACTCGTTTTCTTTTAGTTGTGTGTTCTCCTCTCCTTGGCTCCTGTGAACAAGCATTGCTTCCGCCCAGTTTAGTATGTGGGTCAGAAGGCACTGTTTCTCACCAGGGCGCTGCTGTTTCCTTTTCCTACTTGAGTAGATTACAGATTATACTAGAAAATGCCTGAGAAAAGGTCAGAAAGAAGGGTGAAAGTCCTGGAACTGCAGCTGGGAAGCTTAACATTCTCATCTAGGAAAGGGGAGAGAAGGGGGAGAGGAAAGGCAGGGGAGGAAGGGGAGAGAGGGAGGGAGGGAAGGAGGGACAGAGAGAGAGACTCTCATCCCAACCAAAAAGAACCCACCTGCAGGGAATTCCCATTTGCATAGGATACTTTTTATTAAATAGTAATAGAGAGTTCGATTGAAAAGCTTGAATGTTAAGTAGATGGCATGTGAGACCTAAGCAGTGTTTTTGAACTTTTCAGAGCCCAGATTTCCAGTGACTGTTTCAAAACAAGCTACAATTGTACTCTTGGACAGAGTCAAGAAATTGGAGCTTTTCAAATACAGAATTAACTTAAACTCCTTTAGATTTTTGTTTTGTTTTGTTTTTTGAGACAGGGTCTCTCTTTTGCCAGACCTAGAGTGCAGTGATATCATCATAGCTCACTGCAACCTCCATCTCCTGGGCTCCCTCAATCCTCTTGACTTGCCCGCCTGTGTAGCTGACGCTAAGGAGGGAGCCACCATGCTGACCTTTAGATTTTTATCCCTGTTGGTTCCATAGCAGAATATTAAAAGCAGACTACAAATATAGTCATCTGTGGAAAGAGAAATGTACAAATAAACGCCTCATCATGTTTTTACTTTGCAAAGACATGATGTAGGGAATAGAACATCCATATAACATCTGAAAGGAAGGAAAATGTTGGGAGAAGGACAAAGGTAATGGAAATATTTGGGAATAAGGCTGTTTCTGTAGAACTGTCTTCTGAGGAGTGCCAGTGAGTCACATTGACATTGGGCTTCCGTGTACCTCATTAATCTGATTTCAACGGGTGTGAGTTCAGAGTAGATCAAGAGATAGCAGGCTTGGGAGGGCTAACACTTAAGTTTGTGAACTTGTCCTAGAAAAAGTGCTACATACCTTATTGCTGAACATAACTATGATCACCTTTGAAGTACTCCCCTTGGGGAGCCATGCCCCTCAAGCCAATACCTAGTCCACCCTTCAAAGAAATCTTGGAATTCTTTTTCTGGAATGTCTCAGAGCTATCATAATAAGGTCTGACAATTATGTTTGTGAACTTGCCACAGTGTACTTAACACTGTCAGTGTAAAAAACTTCCTAAAAAACTTAGGAAGTTTCATAGCCTTGACATATCCGTGCTCACAGCTGTGTTCCTGTCAATGTGTGGCAGTGTCCTGCGGAGTGGCATTCATTATTATTTGTGTTTTATGTTTGTGTTTTTTGTGCCGTATGATAGCTCCAATAGCCATTCCAGAAAAAGAGTTCCAAAATTTCTTAGAATGGTGGACCAGGCACTGGCTTGGGTTTCTAACTTCCCAAGGGTTATACTTCAAAGGTGACCATAATGATATTCAGCCATGAGGTATGTAGTACATTATCTAGGATGAGTTCACGAACTTAATTGTTAGACCTTGTATATTGTAGAATGGTAGGTCTTGTGGATAAGTGTGTGGAGAGGCGACAAAAGCAGAATTCGGTACCATAGTAGGAGTCTAGTATACTGAATTATAGTTGGTTTCCCTTTCATACTGGTTTCTATTGTAAACTTTAAAGTGGAGCGCCTAAAGTGAATGAGGTCTGTGTCCAGGATGGGAATGAAAATGGGAGTTGATGTGCAGACCTCCTCGTTACATGGCCCTGTCACAGGGCTCCTGTAACTCGGCCTTGTGAGTGTCCTTTTTCACTTTTTGCAGATGTATCTTTGCCATTTCTATACCTATTTATGCCATTTCTCTGTCTGCAGAAGGACAGTGCTACTTTATCTCCCAAAGGCTCTATTTTGTCTACTTTATTCTCTTGTAGTTCTTAGATATTCACACCTTTAGTTTCTGAAGAATCTTCCCCTGTCCCCTATTAATAGCTTCTTATGCTTCCTAGAAATCTGTAACAAAAGTTTTCCTGATCTCACATATGGTGCTTTCTCATTTGCAACTATTAACCTTTGATTGCATAATGCTTAACTGATTTTTATTCCCCTTGGTTCACAATATGATAAAATAGAAAAAAATATTAAGAGTTGAGAAGAGGCATATGAGATTATTCTTATTTTTCCTCTTGTTTACATTTAAGAAATACAGTCATATTTATGTACACAGAGGTACACCAATATTAACTTTAATATTTAACATAATTGGAGATGTACAGCAGTTTTAGGATCTTGCTGGCTTCGGAAGTTTCTTGCTGGTTGGCCATTTGCCACATTCACATGTTCTCACATCACTGCATTCAGAAGCTAAGAATACCAACCTGGCAGCTTCTGCACAGAGGGAAAAGATAAAACAGAAAGGAGGCTAGCTTTGCAGCCACATTACCTGGGAGTTGCTGCTGATGTCTTTTCCACAAATGTCCAAGTTTGTCAAAGCCCAGTAAATCTTGGAAAGTTTATTTTCCTTGTAGCATCTGTGTTTTATAATGGGCCTTTTAATTTGTTTTTACTTTGTCTGTAGGGATTTCTTTTGTCCGGAGTTTTCAGACTCTTGTCTTTTTTTTTTTGCCCGTGGAAGTGAGTTGGTTAATGATGACTCATTTGGGAATATGCTCTCTGCAAGCCGACTGACAAGCTGTTCCTCCAGTGCAGCAACAAAGCCCATTGTTATTTTCCCTGTTCACTTTTATCCTTATCGCAATCCATTTTTCCCCTGTCTGTTTATAAGATAAAATGTCTGAGGAAATATAATTTAGGACAAAGCCTAAGTAAGGTGGCATTTGAAATTAGCAGACTTTTAGTGAACAGATTGGTCATATCATGTCATTTTCATGTATGTGGACAGTGGCACAATGTGCTAATACCGAGTTGGAGAGTTTGTGTCTCTTGAGAGTTTGTATCTCCCAAAGTAAAAAGTACCTGTAGTTATTCTTTATCCAAAAGGTAGCAGGGAAAATCAAAGAGCACATGAAGTTGTTTTTACAGTTCCTTTTTTAAAACTTGCAAACTTGTTTAAGATAAACACAGAATAGTCCGTGGTTGAACCCTAAAGTGAACTGTTCTGGTTTATTGCTTTGTATTATAACATTAAAAACAATAATAAGTAAACAAACAATTGAAAACAGAAGAAAACTGAGTATCATTGCTTTAAACATCAAGGGATATTTTTTAAATTCTGATTTTTAAATGATTTTTCTATTCCCAAATTGAATTCCTGTGTTAACTTATTGAGAAACCATTTTAATGGAACTTAAGTTGTTTTTTTTTTCCCCAAGTGAACTCCATCTATCGTGGGGACTGGTAAACCTCTAAAGGATCAAAGCTCTAGTGGATTTGGGTAAAGACCCAAAAGCCTGAAGGCTTATGCAAGTTTATCTATATAGAGTAAGCCCAAAAAACTGGGATGAGAGTCTTAGAAGAGCTTATTTTCTCATGAGATTTTTGGGACTTCCTCTGTCTGGTTGTGCCAGAAATACTGTGAGAATATCCATTCTCATGGCATTTGTCACTTACAGGTCTTGTCCCAGCTGGAATTTGAAAGTATAATGGTGTGTGAAATATTTTATGTATCTTAAGGCTTCATAAAGTCCACTACTGAAATTGCAGTTGAAAAACCTCTGCTCTTTTTATTGCTTTCATACAGTAAAGAAAACATAGAAAAATATAGTAAAGAATGGCAAATGAAAGTGACACCAAATAGCCAGGCATTGTGGTGGGCGCCTGTAGTCCCAGCTACTCAGGAGGCTGAGGCAAGAGAATCGCCTAAGCCCACAAGCTGGAAGTTGCTGTGAGCTGTGACATCACAGCACTCTACCGAGGGCGACAAAATGAGAATCTTTCTCTAAAAAAAAAAAAAAAAAAAAAAAAAAAAGGCAGTGACACCTAGTGATCCTCTTTATAGACCTCAGTAACTTTTGGTATCATTATTTCTCTCAGCTATATTCCCCAAGAGATGAGACAGAGAAAAAGAGTACTGAGGGTACGTAAACCTGTATGTGGTATTTTACCTTTTTTTTTTTTTTTGATACAGCATCTTTGTCACCCTTCTTAGAGTGTTGTGGTGTCAAAGCTCTCAGCAACTTCAAACTCTTGGGCTCAAGCAATCCTTTTGCCTTAGCCTCCCAAGTAGCTGGGACTACAAAGGCTTGCTGCAATGTCCAGCTAGTTTTAGAGGACAGGTCAGGCTGATCTTGGCCCATTTTTTATTTTTTGTTAATATAGAATTTGTTCCTGCTTCATTATATTAGGAACTCTTTGAAAGACCCTTGGAGTTACTCATTCAGGACCTAGAGCTGATACCAACAAGCTTCCAAAAGTGTGATATGAAAGAATAAATCCTGAGCAAAACCTTTGGTGGTGCAGTATACTATCTTGTTAATGTCCACTTTTCAGTTCCAGTCCTGAAGTCTTTTGTTCTGTATCCATTCCCTTGGTATATCTTGTCATCAGGTCCTTTGTTTATCCCTTACAATCTTACTTTTCCACCTTGCTACTGAAACCACCTTGTTGAAGACTACCAAAATTAATAGCTTTTTTTTGGAACTTGCTTTCTTAAACCTTGGCCTTATTGACCATTTCATTAATATGTATTAATTCTTTACAGCTATGTTTATAAAATGCTAGCCATATCCAATAGTATATAATGTATATACTTCCCTGTGAATGTAAACATGCGTATGAAATCTACACGACTGACTTTGCTCTGTCAGATGTGCTCGGTTTCAGATGGAGATTACATCATAAACACTGTGGGAGCTGAGAACTATAGATTTGCAATTTAAGTCATGACCAGTTGAACCATACATTTGGAACGTCTCAGTGAATCACTTTATTTTCCTAGACCACTCCCATTATTTAAAAAGTTTAGTGACTGACTTCAATATCTGTACTGTCCCCTTGCTGAACAACTTAAGTTCTTATTCCTCTGCCTCAATTGAAAGCTTCCTTTAAACCTGAAATGACTTATCTTCCCACTGCTTGCTATTATCCATCCTCTTGGGTAGAGATTCCTCACGACAGCTCACACAATGACATCTCTTTATACCTCTCTCTTTCGTGCCTAGAATACCCTTCTCTCCTTCTCTCGCCTGTTTTGTACAACTTTCAAAGCCGATGTCATGTCCCATCTCCTCCATGAGCCCCTTTCCAAGTAAAGTTGCTCCCATATCTGCTTATTTTTTGTTCTAAACAATTAGCATCTAATTATTCCTGTTTCATGGATGTTAGACTGTAAGATTGTGTTTGTGTCTTAGTGTACGGCACTTAAATATTTGTTTACTAATTGTGAAATCTGCATGGTGTATACAATTTTTGAATTTCACTAGCTTGTGACATACTTAATGTTGCAGTCCGATTTCACATTCACTTTAATATTAGCGTAGTTGTCCAATGGTGAATGCTATAACTATTTACGTCTATATTGGCCTTTTTCTGTTCTTCTTCCTCAAATATAATATTATAAAGGTATTTCCCTCTTCATATTTTTTATTACTACAAGATTCTATGTCTATGAGTGTAATATTATTTAATTTATTAAACACTTTAAAATATCTTACGTATATTATAAAATCTGTCTCTTATCATGCTGAGATAGGTATAGATTCTTTCTATTATGTTAATTTTAATGTGTATTCTGAATTGGAAATTGGGAAGATAGAATGATAAAGATTTATTTTGTTTCCATGAATGTCTTATCTTTCCCCTTGCTTTGCAAAAGAAACACTTGCCAAAGTTTAACTTGATAATTCCATAGAGTAATGTAAGAGATAGATTTGTGCCCAAGGAAGAAGTAGCGTTTGCTTAAGCGATTATCCTAATTTCTAAAGCACTGCCATCTTGTTAGGATTTTTTTAAAAAGGAACTTTGACTTTTCACAGCCACTGAAGCTATCATTATATGCTGTTTGCTGTTTGTGAGTTCTCCCTTTATCCTGAATCCATGCACGAGTCTTTTTAGAGGGATTCTTTTGCTTTCCATTTTAAGTTGTTACCTTCATTGAGATTAGTTAAAATAAAAATTCATATGTGTGTGTAAGTTCCTCTACAAATCTCTGAAGTAGTTAGACTTACTGGAAAACTACAATAATCAAGAAAACATGGTACTGGTAAGAGAAAAGACACATAAATCAGTGGAATACATATGTCATTTCAGAAGTAGACCCATACATATATGGTCAGTTCATTTTTGACAAAGGCGGAAATGCAATTAACAGAAAAAGGATAATCTTTTTAACAAATGGTGATGAACAGTTAGACATTTATATTTAAATCAATGGACACAGTGATCCCCAATCCTTAATACAAATATAAACATTAAATTAAGTCACAGTTTGCCTTTGTTCTGTGATTCAACATTGTGCTTAAAGTTCTAGCCAGAGCACTTAGACAAAAAGAAAGAAAAAATAAAATAAATAGAAGTCATCAGATTGGAAAGCAAAAAGTAAGAAAACAATCCCTTTTTTGAAAGTGACATGATTATGTATTCAGAAAATCCTAAGGAACCCATAAGAAATTATTAGAGCTAAGAAGTCAGCAAAGTTGTAGGATAAAACATTAATGTACAAAAATTATCTGCATTTCTATATACCAGCAATGAATAATCTGAAAAGTTAAGATAATTACACTTACAAGTTGCATATAAAGGAATAAAATCATTAGTAATAAATTAACCAAACAAGTGTAAAACTTGTACCCTGAAAACTACAAAACAACATTGAAAGAAACTAACAAATATCTAAATAAATGGAAGGACATCCCAAGTTCTTAGATTGTAAGACTTAGTGTTGTTAAGGTGGCTGTGCTCCCTAAATTAACTTCCAGATTCAACATAATCCCTATCAAAAGCCTGGCTGGGCCAGGTGCGGCGGCTCATGCCTGTAATCCCAGCACTCTGGGAGTCCGAGGCGGTGGATTGCTTGAGCTCACAAGTTCAAGACCATCCTGAGCAAAAGTGAGACTCCTATCTCTACTAAAAATAGAAAAACTGAGGCAAGAGGATCGCTTGAGGCCAAGAGTTGGAGGTTGCTGTGAGCTATGACGCCACATCACTCTACCTACGGTGACAGCTGGAGACTCTGTCTCCAAAAAAAAAGCCCAGCAGGATTTTTCACAGAAGTTGACAAGGTATAAGTAAAAGCAGCAAGTTTTGTTGGAGGCAATGACCTAAAAGGGCAAGAAACCACACTGACTATTTTTAGAAAAAATAAAGAATAGACCGGATGTGGTGATTCATGCCTATAATCCAGCACTCTGGGAGGTTGAGACAGGTGGATTGCTTGAGCTCAGGAGTTCAAGGCCAGCCTTAGCAAGAGCAAGACCCCCATCTCTACTAAATTAGAAAAACTAGCATGGCTTGGTGGTGAGCACCTGCAGTCCCAGTTCCTCGGGCAGCTGACGCAGGAGGATCCCTTGAGCCTAGGAGTTTGAGGTTGCTGTGAGCTACACCACCATGACACTCTACCCAGGGTGACAGAGTGAGGCTCTGTCTCAAATTAAAAAAAGAAAAAGAAAAAAGATAAAGAATTCACCCCTTCATTCCCAAAGACTGAAATCTGTTTATAATCAAGTCACACTTGGTATTACCAGAATACTCTGGTTTCTTCCCATCCTCATAACTATAATTCTCTTGGCATCACTTCTGTGTTTGGTGCCTTTCTTAAAATGATTACTAGAGTCATTGAACCCTATCAGAGATAGGAGGTTTTCCTCAGTGATAGCTTTTCTTGATTTTTCTTTTTGCAGGGAAACTGAACAGCCAAGACTCCTACAACAATTTTACCAACAACAACCCTGGCAACCCTCGCCTTTCTCCTCTCCCCAGCTTGATGGTGGTGACGCCTCTCGCACAAATCAAGCAGCCAATGACCTTGGGGACCATCACCAAACGGACAGGGTAAGGCCTCAGGCTTGCTCCTTTTTTAGCAGCTGTTTTAGAGCGTTGAATGAACAGAAACAAAACATACTTTTTCTGTGTGTGGTTTTGATTATGTTCTTCATTTCCAGCCCATATGAGACTTAATGGCATCAGACGAAGTACAAAGTATAGAACTTGCACAAATATACTCATACACAACCATGTACACACACATTCATAGAGAAAACAAAGCAGTGACAAGTTGTGAAACTAGTATTAGCTAATAAGAACCAGATCCAGCTACTCAGTCTTAAACTCGCTACCTTGTGGCTTTGCCTGAAAGTACAGTTTCATTTTCTTGGCTCTTATGAACATGATGAGAATTTGAAATGACTTCTAAATTTTGACAGACACAAATACTAAGGAGTGAACTTTAAATGACAGCTGTATTTCTGATACTTAAAAATGTCATCTAAATTTAGGTATAATTTATACATAATAATCTGTCATTTAATGTCAGGACAATGTGACATTATCGGTGGTTTTCAAAATCTAAAGTACTAAGATTTGGGCTTTATTCAAGATTAGTCATAAACATTCTTAAAGACTTTTGATGACTCACTTATTTATTTGTGCTTATACTGGCTATTTAAACTTTATTCCTACCTTTTAGGAATATAAAATTATCACTTCATTGGGCTACTGAAAATAAAATGCTAAGTGTATGATATCTTTAGGTATTCACTTGCGTAATAACACTGAAAATTCATTTTGTGCCAGAAAATATGTATGTCTATAGGCAAATTATTTGTTTTCTTTAGTGAGCAACCCTGATGTTTAAGCTAATTTGAAATGGAACAACTGTCTTAAAAATTCTATATTCAAGTAATCAAAAGAAAACCCTGTCTTGACCTCAAATAATTTTCGTGGTCTTTGCAACAAAAGAAATAGATAAAATTGTTTGGCTACAATGTTAATATATTTTATCATCATTGTGCTCAGTGTTTGTGAGAAAAAGGACTCAGCGTTCTTGGGCAGAAGGCCTGTATGTTTTAGGTTATCAGCCTAACATAGATGTTGGCTCCCTCTCTCCACAAAGTAGTGTTTGTGTATAAAGGGATCCTATGGTATATGCAGAAATAAAATTGAGTTTGTGGCATGTTAAGGGTAAAAAAGGAAGAATATAGCAAACCTACAGGGTAGCCATAAAGTTCGTGTATAATTTAAATAGTTAGAACTATTTAATTGCAGCTGTTTAAATAGTTACTACTATTTATTTGCAGGTGAACTTTATTTAAGGTCAGCCTGTATATCCCAAGTCAGACATTATAAGGTAGTGATCATTTGGACTGTATTATCTTTTAATTTATTTCAGCTTTTTAATTCTTTGTGTTCAGTATAACTATAATTTTAAACTGAATTTCAATTTTCTCTTTCTCTGTTAGTCTCTTTATTTTAACATAGGTTGATAATAGTGGCTCTGAATACTGAGGGGGTTATGTCCTTATATTTATGTAACAATTATCTTATTAAACATTACATTCCTGACACATAGACTAAAGTAAAAATGAGACTAAATCTCAAATCATAATTTGAATATTTTTTTCACTTACTGAGGTCAATCTGTACATAATGGTATCTTTTTAATTCACCTCAGCATTGTACAGTCCTACAAAGTACTTTCAAATTTTTGCCTGTCTTTTCTGAAATTAAGTAAAACCATCCTCAAAATCGTGCCTCTGTAATTTAATTTTATATTCAGAGTGAGGGGAATAGAAGAAGAAAGTTCAAAAGGTTCCTGGAGACATGAAAGCATACTCTGGTGCTTTGTTTCAGGCTTTCCTTTGTTCGTTTGTTTTTTAAACTTAAGAGCGATGATGTTTTCTAATGGAAAGATTAGCTCTATTTTTCTGTTATACCTCTCCACCTCTGAGATAGTGATTGAATTTTTATGCATAAAATGGTATGATGTTAGAATTTAATTCATAGTTATTTGTGAGGAGAGGTGGGAAGTGAGTCTACTTTCGTATATAGTATCTGAAATTTTCCCTAAATAGAAAAAAATCTCTCTCTCTCTTGCTACCCTCTTTCTCTCTCCACTAGGACAAATAGAAACTATTAATTATCAGGCATCCTCTTGTGCTCCCATACTTTTGTGAACTTAGATAAATTCTTTATGATTCCTTTTCTTTTCTGAAATTTTCTCACAAATCTCAGCTTTTTAGAGCATGTATACTGTTGTATTGTAGACAGAATAATTGTTAAGGAAATGTAAGGAATTTGAGTCATTTTGTGTGCTTCGAAACTAATGTTAGTGTAAGATAACTTGTACTGTATATTATTGCCTAGTCTTTGTATCTCAGTTTTCAAACCATTTTATTTCTGCCACATTTTAGAATTCTTTTTAGCATGCTCTGGGTTGACATTTTTGGGGAGAATAATTCATACTTCTCCCACTATTTTAATTTTTTCGTGTGACATAGTTTCAGACTATAAAAACGTTGTAAGATCAGCAAAAAGAATTCCTGTATACCCAATTTTCCCAAATGTTAATAGTTTAACTTATTTGCTGTGGTATTCACAGTTTCTCACTTTGTCTGCATATACAATAATGAGTAAGGTCTTCCTAAATGTTTCAGATTAAGTTGCAGACTTAATATCTCCTTATCCCTACATTCTTCACTGTATAAATTGTAAAGGCAAGGACATTCTCTTACATGGGCACAGTACAAATACCAAGAGATCTTAAAATGTATTTTATTAGTTACTTTTTTATTCCACATAATTGTGACATGTAATGAATTTTCTACTTGTGGCAGAGCTTTAGTGCAAATTACCCAGCCTTCTATTCTTTCTTGCCTCCCCACAGATTATTTCTTGTATCCCTTCCTGTTAAATAAAGGATATACAATGACTAATAAAGACTTTGATGATAATGGTCATAGCTTATACTTGACCATACTTACCCTTAAACTACCCTCTGAAGAGTCTGTTGATTATACTCAGAAACTGCTATTGTCACCGTGCTTATCATTCTTTTATTATAGGTTATCCTAACCATTTGCTCATAATGTTTTCAGAATAGAATTGTGGTTTTATTATCTTAAAATTTAACATTTTAATTAAAATACATGTACACATATTTCATCTTATCAAAAGTATTATTTGATTTGTAAGAACAAAATACATTCTCTGAAATTCCATTTTTCTCATATGCTAAGGTTTTTGTTTTTGCTTTTGAGACAGAGTCTCAAGCTATCACCCTGGGTGGAGTGCTGTGGCATTACAGCTCACAGCAACCTCCAACTCCTGGGCTCAAGCGATTCTCTTGCCTCAGCCTCCCAAGTAGCTGGGACTACAGGAGCCCGCCACTACGCCTGGCTAGTTTTTGGTTGTAGATGTCATTGTTGTTTGGTGGGCCCGGGTGGATTCGAACCTACCAGCTCTGGTGTATGTGGCTGGCGCCTTAGCCGCTTCAGCTACAGGTGCCGAGCCTCATATGCCGAGTTTTAAAGCAAATCCCAGATAATATGTCCTCTCATTAGATTTCCTTCTATTATTATTAGATTATCTATTATTAATAGATTATAAAGGCTATCTTTATTTATTTTGTTACTATTTTTTACTGTGGCCAGTTCTCAAGACTCCAGCTAACTAATTTGCATTAATTATTTCCACTAAATTTTATTGTATTTACTGAGAAATTTGATTGCTATGTTAAGGTCACCCGTGTGATGAGCAAAATGGGGTTTTCATTTTTCATGTGTCTCTTCATTCTGGAAATTCTCATTTACTCATACTTTGCTTTTATGAAACTCCTTTCCTAATGCTTTTAAAATAAAATTAACATGTATTATGTACAAAGAACAGAGCTGACCCCATTTATAGACATGCAAATTCTAGGACTCTCCAATATATCTGATAATGTAGTCGGTAACATTATATACTTACTTAGGTAAAATCAGGTTTCGTTTGTTCCATGTCCTAGGTATTTTGTATACAGGCATAAAATCACCATAAAATGTTAAAGTTTTAGAGCTGAGATTTCTAAGGATTTCCTAGGATCCAGTATTTAAATGTCCAAATTGAGACAGAAGCCTCAACTTAAACCTTCAGGGAACAAAACGTGTATATACCATATTTAACATCTGCCCTGGTATTTTTTCAAATACATATCCCTGAAAGCCTGTGCAGTGTCAGGGACCATCTGTCTCACTGCAAGACATACACGAGGCCAGTAGATCCACAAATGGCAAAAGACAGATGTAGTTACACCTTCTTGTACAACACCTTGAAGCGACACTTGGAGGAAATAAGGCCTGTTTTGGCAACAGCTGCTGCTTAATTAACTCTATGATGGTATACGTTGGTGAAGGTAAAAGAAGTGCTAGAAATTATTTGGCTTCAACAATCACCCATTCAAATAGAATCCTTTTCTTCCTGTTTAAGACTGGAGGATTAGAAAGGCCAGTTTCCTACACTGATCATGCTTTCATCAAATATAAATAAGAATACCTCTCCTCAGCCGTGAGAAGTGAAAGTGCATGCCGAGGGATGGCTCCATGTCTTGGAAGTTAGGTTTTTATAAATAAGGACTTTTTAGTAGCATTTCATAAAGTGAGTAATCAAGTTTTTAAAAATGTTTTCTATGTAAGCATTGGTTGGATTAATTAATCAAGTGAAAAAATAATCACAGGAGTGATTAAGTTTTTAAAAATACTTTCTATGTAAGAATTTACAAAACAAAAATTTTCATTAGTGTGCTTAATTTTTTTCTGCTTTAACTATGAAATTGTTTCTATATACTCATTATTTTGTGGACATTAGCAAAGCACAGTAAATTTCAGCAAGAAGTCCCAGTAATTTCATTAAAGCAAAAAATACGATTGAGAATGAAGTTACCTCCTTGCTCTTACCTAGATGACCATTTTTTGGTGAAGTAAATAATGTAGGAATTTATTCTTTCATAGCTTTCCTTTTTCTTAAATGAAAGCAGATTTCCATTCTTTTCCTTTATTCACTTCTTAATCATTCCTTTGTGAGGAATTAGAGGTGAGTATTAGGAACCTTGAGCTCCACCCTTTAGAAGCAGGTTAGATAATACAGTGGAAAAATACTGAATTGGAATTCCAAGGCTCTGGCTTCTCATCTAAGTTCTGCCTCCTATTCACCAATCCATCCTAGTTAGTTTCTTAATCTGACAAAGAAAATTATATATATATGGATTATAATCTTTTAACCTTCTCATGTATATGTTAATACCAATTCTTTTTTTTTTTTCTTTTTACATTTAATTTCAGATTAATGTGAAGGTACAATTAGGTTACAATTTTTGTATTTATTAGGCAGAGCATTTATTAGATCCCTATTATGGTTGTGTCCCGCACCCAAAAGGTGTACTGTTCCAACTTTGTTTTTCTTTTGTTTTTTAAGACAGAGTCTTACTCTGTCACCATGGATAGAGTGCTGTGGCATCATAGCTCATTGCAACCTCAAATTCTTGGGCTCAAGGGATCCTCTTGCCTCAGCCACTTGAGTAGCTGGGACTACAGGCACCCACCACAACATCTGGCTAGTTTTTCTGTTTTTAGTGGAGACAGGGTCTCAGGCTGGTCTTGAACTCCTGAGCTCAAGCAATCCACCTGCCTCAGCCTTCCAGAGTGATGGGATTTCATGTGTGAGCCACTGCCCATGGCCCCTACCAACTCTTAGCTCGCTTCTAAGCCTCATCCTTTGGGCATCTCTTGGCCATTGCTGATAAGCAGAAGCCCCATTTAGAAAACACAGATGATTTTAAATAATACTGAATGGAAGAAGCATTTAATAGCATTTATTTGGACATTTTCAGTTGATTTTAATATTCGTAGATCAAATGCCATCAGACCGTGCTATGTGAGTAAATAACACTGGCATATAGTAGGCTTTATGTTCTGTTCCTTATTTTAATTAGATATGTCCAACCATGTCTCATTTATATAGTCTGGCCTGAGTACTAAACCTTATAGGCAAAGTTTTAAGAATAAAATAGGAAAGACCTACCAGATAAAATAGCATGTGGTAATTCTCCAATTCCCATCTCTGTCTTATGTAACTAGGAGCTTTTCATAGCTAAGCTATGGATGTTTGATTCCAACTATAAAATAATGGGCAATATATGTTTATTGGAATATATGTGGATATGACCACACATGCAATATATTTACCAAAGTTTGAGTTGAGTTTTGTGCTGAATCAGTGGAACAGTTTTTGTATTTTGTCATAAATCTGAGAATTTGGTGGTGATGGTGTCTATTATATATCATATTTAAAGTCAGCAATCATAAATTTCTACAGAAGTTTGACATTATATTTCATATGCTAGTCTCTTTTCTGTCACACATGGCAGAATTTGAACATGTCTTCATAATGAAAATCTTTTAGATGTTGAGTTTATAATTTAAATTTGTGTGTCTCATATATAACGTCTGTATCATCTGTTTTGGATTCGGTTTACCCTAAAGATTGATGGTTTGAGCACCACCAGTACAATAGGTCTCTTTGGTTGGGAGAAATTAAAATTAAATTAATTAAAAATTCAAAGTAGAACTTTGAAATTACATTAGGAATAACTTGCATATATGCATGCGGGAAATGTGAGTTCACTTCACGTGTTCCTTTAACAGAGGGCACACAGAATTTAGAAGTCACCAGAGTCCCTAGAATTTATTTTCAGAAAAAACATAGTATTTTTTTAGTATAATACTAAATACTACTTTAGTATTTTACGGATTATGTTATATAGCTTTTTCTCTACTTTATCTCTTATTCTATACATTTAATCTTTATATGGGCTCATTTTGATGTTTCTTGTGTGGTAGTACCTGAATTGTCATAGGATATAATCAACCTAAAAATAGGATATATAGAGTATATTTATCAAATTTGTCTATTAGACTCTTCTTTAACTCTGAAAATGATTAAATAGAATCAGACACGTTTTAGCAATACAGTCAGATTATAGAGGATTTAAGGATTTCAAATCAAATCTAATTTTACTTTTTTCCTTTCATTAAAAACAGTCTTTACATTTACCTTTTTTTCACTCAGGAAGACCAAAGATTTTGTGGTATTATATGGCATTCAACAAAATGGATCAGATTTTAATAATTTACATAGCATTATGATATGTTATGAGACATAATTTCTTCCTATTTTTCTGAGTGTCTCTAGAAGAAACCCTTCGAGAACTGATGGCTAGGTCATTACATGTTGTTCTATAAATAAATCTACAGTGTTTCTGGATTTTTAGTCTCTTGACCAGTTTTTCTTGAGGTTTTTCAAGCTCAAATGTGACAAATTGAACACAATTTATAGGGCAGGATTATTAGGCCTACTGAAACTTAATAGTGATTGGAAAACACAATTTTTCAGGCTTGACGATAGTCATTTGAGCTGTATCTGTTAATACAGACAGTATTGGGTGGCCTGTCCCCAGAGGCGAAGGCCTCCTGGGACAGGGACCCCATCGGAGCCCAAACTGGACTGAGAGTGCCCAGGGCAAATTCTCATGGCTCCAGCTTGTGTCATCACCCCTCAAGATCCCCAGGTTTGCCTTATAGTGGAGCGCCAGGAGAGAAAATTTCTTTTGGACACT
>CAUYRH010112188.1:0-17001 GCA_963574655.1 Perodicticus potto
AGTGAAACATGTTTGTAATTTCTCTTTATAACAATATATTTTCTCCAATTTCAATATCAGGTGTATCCAGATCAAGTAGAATGATATTGAAATATTTCTTTTATTGTTTATAAGATTTCTGGAATTGCTTGTTTTGTAAAAATCATTGTGGTCTATGAGTTTATGACAGTTTGAACTTTTTTATTTAATTCAATTCATTGTTTAATTACTGTTTTCCTATGAATGATTATACTGTGGTTAATATGTTAGCATAGCAGTATTCCCAGATAGTTTTTTGTTTGTTGGGAGGTTGGGCTTTGGGGGGGCAGAGTTAATACTTTGCATGAAATATCTTATAACAGTGAAATTGCTTTCTCTTTTGTCTTGTGATTTTTTTTGAAGTGAAATTTAAGTTTTTGTGTAAGTAGTACTATTATACCTATCTTGAGTGTCTTGCTTGTACTGTATCACATTATACCTTTGTTTAATTCTTAATAAACTGTTCACTTGTTAAAAAAAAAATTAAATTAAAATAGCCTCCTGTGACAAACCCAATTTTTCCTTAAAAAAATAATAAAAATAAAATAGCCAGGTTTGTGATGGTAGCCTGAAGTCCCAGGTTATTTGGGAGGCTGAGGCAAGAGGAACACTTGAGCCCAAGAGTTTGAGTTTTCTGTGAGCTGTGACATCCTGGCACTCAATCCCAGGTCAACTGAGTGAGACTCTATTTAAAAAAAAAAAAAAAGATTTTCTTTTTTTTTTTTTTTTTTTGAGACAGAGCCTCAAGCTGTCACCCTGGATAGAGTGCTGTGGCATCACAGCTCACAGCTACCTCCAATTTCTGGGCTCAAGCGAGTCTCCTGCCTCTGCCTCCCAAGTAGCTGGGACTACAGGCGCCCGCTACAACGCCCGGCCATTTTTAGGTTGCGAGCTGGATTCGAACCCGCCAGCTCAGGTGTACGTGGCTGGCGCCTTAGCCCATTGAGCCACAGGCCCTGAGCCAAAAAAAAGATTTTCTTTTAAACATTTCTGCTTTTAGTTCTTCTAGCTGTAAATAGGTTCCTTCACCCAAAACGTTTTTTTTTTTTTTTTTTTTGCATTTTTTTACTGGGGCTGGGTTTGAACCCACCACCTCTGGCATATGGGGCCAGTGCCCTACTCCTTTGAGTCACAGGCACCGCCCACCTAAAACCTTTTTTTATAATCACTGCTCTTTTATAATATGCTCATATTTCAGATAAATTTGAATGATGAACATTTGGAATAGTATAATTGTCCTAGTAAGAAAGTCCCAGTTTTGTGCAAAATTTGAAGTGATTTAACTCCTGCCAAAAGTAATCAAAAACTGCGTGATTTCAGAGCTAGCAGGCAGTGTGAATTGCAACTGTGTTTATCTGTGTGGCAACGGAACATAGCACATCAGCTGGTAATTGGAACTATACTGGAATGTGCAATGACACACTCCTTGATAACGGGAATTTGGAGGTGACAAGTTTGGTGATTGGTTCCTGTCTTCTTGCAGCAAGATGACCTGGGTCATTTCATTAACTTTGCACCAAGTTGGCTCCACATGTGATCTGACTGAAGGTTTTGGACTCCACTTACTGAGTGGAGTGCAAGGTTTTCCTTGCACCTGCCATCATTTAATAGCAGCTTATAAACCAGACTGTTATTTCAATGTTATTTAAGTTTAATCTAGAAGTGATTCAAGTGACTTTTACATTGTTATTTCAATTTTTAGACTTATAAGTTTGAAATTGTTTTTATTCTATAACAAGGTCATCTGAGCTTTCAATCAGTGGGGGCGGGGGGAGATAATCCTGAGAATATATTCTTTTGGAACAGAATTTAAAGACAATAAAACATTACAGAAAAGCCACATGGCCGTGTATCATGCTATTAATTTTTGGGACAGTAATCTATAAAATATTAGAGATAGTTCTGAGAAAATTTAAGATAGCATTAAAGCAAATATGACTTTAAGTTTGCAAATACAATCTTACAACTGGGTGTGGATAAAAGAGTGGGAAAAAATGCCATGGCTGCCAGACCAGAAGCACGATAATGTGTCCTTAAGATAATCTCTATAGATTATCTGCACCTGTGCTCTGAGATCACCACCACCACCCCCATGCCTGCCTATAAAAAATTACTCATGACTAATGTCTGCTTTGAACATATGACATGCTTAGAAAATTATTCCTTTTTCTAACTTCTTGGTTATCTAATGCCTTTTAGGTACAAAAGATAAGAATTTTGTTCATTTGCGTTATCTTCTTCCACCCAATTCTTCCAGCGTTGAATGGTCACACCATTATTTTTAAGTTTTGTTGTGGTTACCCTTGTAAGTTAAAATAATATTTATACCTTAATTTTTCATTTCAAAAATTCAAGTCAGGCCGGTGCAGTGACTCAGAGTTGTAAACCTAGCAATTTGGGAGGCCAAGGCAGGAGGATCACTTGAGGCGAAGAGTTTAACCAGGCTGGACAATTTACTGAGATTCCGTCTCTATAAAAAAAAAAAGAAAAAGTAGCCAGGCATGATGGTATATGCCTATAGTCCCAGCTACTCAGGAGGCTGATGCAAGAGGATTCACTTGAGACTAGAAGATGAGGTCGCAGTGAGCTAAGATGACACCATTGCTCTCTAGGCAGAGCAACAGAGTGAGACCATATCTTAACAAATGAAAATACAATGGGCCAGGCACAGTGGCTCACACCTGTAATTCTAGCACTCTGGAAGGCCAGTGTGGGTGGATTACCTGAGTTCACTGAGACCAGCCTGAGCCAGAGGAAGACTGCTATAAAATAGCTGGGTGTTGTGATGGGCGTCTGTAGTCCCAGCTACTCATGAGGCTGAGGTAAGAAGATCACTGAGCCCAAAAGTTTGAGGTTGCTGTGAGCTATGATGCCACAGCACTCTACCCAGATGGACAAAGTGAGATTCTGTCTCAAAAAAAAAAAAAAAAAAGAAAAGAAAAAGAAAGAAAGGAAGGAAGGAAGAAAGAAAATAAGAAACTCAAATCAGTATCCTGACTTTTTTTTCATCATGGAAGCTGCAGGTATCAGTGATACTATCCCTCTTCATATTTCCTTCACTTTTCACTTCCCACCTTTTGTCAGTTATACTTTTACATTATGAAGATAATAATGTTTCCCTTTTTTGCAACATAACTAAGATCTTCCTTTCTTTGTCTTTATGTTGACTAACAGGGATATTTGCAAAGGGCACAAACTTCTAGTTATAAGATGAATAAGTTCTGGGGTCTAATGTACAGCATGGTGACTATAGTTTAAAAACAAAACCCAAAAGCTGAGTAATTACATTATTAAAGTTATATCAATGTTGTGTATTGCTGAGCTAGGCAGAAAGTCAGGAATGCAATATCCCTTTCTACAAGGACAGTGTCATAATCCTCATCTATTTAAAGAAAAGTGTTTTTTGGCTAGGCACCTGTGGCTCAACGGGCTAAGGCGCCAGCCATGTACACTTGAGCTGGCGGGTTCAAATCCAGCCCCGGCCCTCCAAACAACAATAACAGCTGCAACCAAAAAATGGCCAGGCATTATGGTGGGCACCTGTAGTCCCAGCTACTTGGGAGGCAGAGGCAGGAGACTCACTTGAGCCCAGGAATTGGAGGTTGCTGTGAACTGTGATGCCACAGCACTCTATCCAGGTGACAGCTTGAGGCTCTGTCTCAAAATAAATAAATAAATAAATAAATAGACCAAAAAGCAGTAAAATTTACTGAGAAGCCTCTGACCTTTTGAAATGTAATCAGAAGTAGAATTTTCTTTTAATGCCGCAAATGAAACCCTCTAAGGCTAGAATTGGTTAAAACTGCAAATTAAATCTAGATAAAATTACATTTCTAGCAGTAGCAGAAGAGATGTTATACATCAACATCAAATGCAACAGATAAATTTGGTGAAAGAAGCTTTTGAAGTTAACAACTTTAAAAGTCAAGTTTCTTGGGCTGAGTTCCAATATTTTAGGTGGTGGAAATGAAGCAAATGGTGGGGATGTGCAAGAATTTCGTAGAAAAAGAATTTAGATAACAGGAAAAAAAGTCATATTTGTCACAAGCATTTTCACTTCTGAGTTTCCGTGGTACTTGGGCTTGATCAATGGAATGATTGAACCACGCCTTTTGCCAATAATCTTCTACTGCATTTTCCTTATCAGCAATGGGGAACAGTTACATTAATATTTTTTAATTCTTCTAAAAAAATATCTCCCAAATATAATTTAATTGTTTTGGGTACAAAGAAGTGGACTTGCAAAATAATTAATGCAGTGCAAGAAAAAGTAACCTAAGAATACTTCTGAAAAAATGATTAACTAAAATGAGTTCATTAATCTTTATACTCTGTCAGTAAAAGATAAATACTGATTCTGTTTTGTTGTTTTTTGTTTCCGTTTTTGTTTTTTTGAGACAGTCTCACTTTGTCGTCCTTGGTAGAGTGTTGTGGTATCACAGATCACAGCAACCTCAAACTCTTGGGCTGAAACAATCCTCTTGCCTCAGATTTTCATTTTTTTTAGTAGAGATAGGATCTCACTCTTGCTCCAAACTCCTATCTCGAACACTCTATCTCGAACTCCTGAGCTAAAGCGATCTACTCGCCTCAGCCTCCCCGAGTGCTAGGATTACAGGAATGTTGCTGTGCTGCCATGATTCTGTTTTTCTCCTTACCCATTTTTATATTCATACCACTTGTTTAAAACTATCAGGTGACTGGATTTTTCAATTTATGAAGTACAGTAGACTTTGTCAAGGGCACATGTTAACTCTCCACAAACTCAAATGATCTATCTCCCCATGACTCAGTTGAATATTCCTAGATTTTTAGCTATAAGTCACTTTCATGCTTTTCATTTCAAGTTCAGGTTGAATTAGAATTTGTTAGAATGTAAGAAGATGCAGTAATTTATATACATGCATACCAATTTAGAAATTCCAGATCTATTCTTGATGGACCCAGAAAAAGTACTGAATGATAATTATGGTTTTATAAAACTGCTCTAGAACTTACAATTATTATGATTTTTCTCTATTCCAATGTGTTCTTATATTTGTGTCCTTCACACACAAATATATACTTCAAGGTTTTTTCCCCAGCTTGTCCTTGGATTTTCCAACATTTCAGTTTTGCTTAATACTTTAGTCCTGGCTCGGCGCCTGTGGCTCAATGGGCTAAGGCGCCAGCCACGTACACCTGAGCTGGTGGGTTCAAGTCCAGCTCGGGCCCGCCAAACAACAATGACGGCTGCAACCAAAAAAAAAAAAAATGGCCAGACGTTGTGGCGGGCACCTGTGGTCCCAGCTACTTGGGAGGCGGAGGCAGGAGACTCACTTGAGCCCAGGAATCAGAGGTTGCTGTGAGCTGTGATGTCACAGCACTCTATCCAGGTTGACAGCTTGAGGTTCTGTCTCAAAAAATATATATATACTTTCGTCCCCATGGATACATTCCTCTAGCAATTGTGGGTCACTAAACTTTTCTTCCCCAATCAGTATATAAAAACTCTTTTATTTAACAGAAACATGGAAAATTAGGCTTTCATTAGGCAGAGCATGGAAAATTCATTTATTGAGTAAGCACTTGATTCTATCAATTAAGTACTTTTTTTTTTTTTGTAGAGACAGAGTCTCACTTTATTGCCCTCCGTAGAGTGCCGTGGCGTCACACAGCTCACAGCAACCTCCAACTCCTGGGCTTAGGCGATTCTCTTGCCTCAGCCTCCCGAGGAGCTGGGACTACAGGTGCCTGCCACAACGCCTGCCTATTTTTCTGTTTTTGCAGTTCGGCCAAGGCCGGGTTTGAACCTGCCACCTTCGGGTATATATGGCCGGCGCCCTACTCGATGAGCCACAGTTGCCGCCCCTCAATTAATTACTTTTAAAAATGACTGCCTTTCATGATAGTCACCGGTGTACTTGGGAAATACGACAGTCCATTATTACTATAGAAATGTCTCATGCGACATTTCTCAGATCAAATGACTCATTTACTTTCCACAACAGCTATTTCAAACTTTAACTAATCAGATCTCTAACTATCCCCTCTGACCTTCTCATTGGTCACAGCTAACCTCACCTCCTACCTTATAGAAAAAAATAGAAGCCCCATCTTCTCAATATAAAACATATAAGCCTACCTTTCCTCCTTCCTGTTGCTAAAATAAGAGAGTTTATCCTGTTCTTTGATGTTAATCCTTTTCTGATTTAGATTCCACTGGCTCCCTCCTTATAGCCAACATTATATTATCAATTATCCTTTTTTGCTCTTGTATATTTGATTCCTTCCCACCTTGATTAGATCCTTCTCATCAAACTCTAAATACATTCGAGTCATTTCCAATTTTTATAAAAGTCACTTAATCTCACATCCCCCTCCAACTACATCTTGTCTCTCTCCTCTCCCAGTGGACACACTTTCTGAACGTGTGATTTGTACTTGCTTTGCGACTGTTGTAGTTGCCTTCCCTATATCCATCACCCCCCAGCCTTTTTTAAAAAACAGAAACTGGGCTCGGGGCCTGTGGCTCAACGGGCTAAAGCGCCAGCCACGTACACCTAAGCTGGTGGGTTTGGATCCAGCCCGGGCCCGTCAAACAACAATGACGGCTGCAGCCAAAGAATGGCCGGGCGTCGTGGCGGGCACCTGTGGTCCCAGCTGCTTGGGAGGTGGAGGCAGGAGACTCGCTTGAGCCTAGTAATTAGAGGTTGCTGTGAGCTGTGATGCTACGGCACTCTATCCGGGGTGACAGCTTGAGGCTCTGTCTCAAAAAAAAAACAAAACAGAAACTGATTTGGGGGGTGGAGAAAACAATGGGTCCAGCTAAAAAGGTACATTTCCAAGTCAGCTGGGAATTGATAGCAAATTTTTGCTTTCCTGATATAGGCACCAGACGTTTCCCCTTGTTGATTCCTTCCTTCTTCCTTCCTATCTGAAGCGCTGATTTGAGAGTGAGCAGCCTTCTTGCATTCACAGTGGGAGGGGATGGAAGGAAGCCACATGGTGAGGATTACAGAGCAGAAAAACAGAAGGACACTATGGCATTGTTGCCATCATGGAGCTACAGCACCAGCTTGAACTGTCATTCTCTGTCATTCTCATTGTGTGAAAATATAACTCTATATAGTTAAGCTACTGTTATCAGATTCCATTCCAAGTGACCCAATGCAGCTCCTAATTAATGCTCCTGCTCCCTCTGTTCTTCACCTTCCACTCATTCTCAAACCATTCCATCTTCTGACCCAGCAGTCCACTGAGCTCACCAATGACCTATGTGTTGTGAAATCTAGGGGGCATTTTTCAGTTCTTGTGTTACTTAACCTCTCAGTAGCATTTGACGCTGTTGTTCAAACCCATCTCCCCTGGGCCTCCACGACCAGGACTCCCTGGGTGTTCTCCTTCACCTCCCGCTGCTCCCTCTCTGTCTCCTCCAAGGGTTCATCTTCCTCTTCCAGCCACACTGACCATCTTGGACATCAAGGACGTCTAGGCTATGCCATGGCCTTTGCTGCATACTGTTCCCTCTGTCTGAGATGCTCTCTTCTCCCTCCTTTTGCCTCTCTAGCTCTTCATCATCCTTCAGTTCTCCAGCCATTCTTAACTCCCTCAGAGAAGACTCCCTTGACCTCCTTGTGAAATCACAGCTCCTTATTATATATTCCTTTACAGCTCTTAGCACAGTTACAACTTTACCTTCTTTGGGGTGACTCTTTGAGTTAGTTTGTCTCTCCCTTCAGACAATGAACTCCATGAAGAAAGGGGCCAGTCTATTTTTCCTCCTCATTGTATTCCCAAACCCAACATGCTTCCCAACACTCAACTATTTCTTAAATGAAATATAATTGCATAGTGGTTTATTTGCTCACTTGTGTATTGTTTGTCTCCCTTTAGCTCCATGACAGGAGGAAACGTATCTGTTTTGTTCACTACTATATATGCAGTTCCTGACATAGAGTGCATGGCGCTCAGTAGGAAATATAAGAAATTAATTTTTAAGTGAATAAAAGAATAAATGAGTAAGAGTGGGTCTAAGGGAGACATTCCAATAGTTCTACCCTCAGTGTGTCAATGTTTGTTTGTTTGTTTTTGTGCTATCTTTTGATATGTTTTCTGGTTATAATAGAGCACTAAGTAACTTTATTGTCTGCAAAGAAAGAGTCTCTTGGAAAATATTACCTACTGCCTCGTTTGCCTCATAATGTAGAAAATCGGCTGTCTATGCAGATCTTGAATCTATACACTTCTCTCTCTCTTCACTGCCACCACCCTAGTTGAAATTACTATCATATATCTCCTGTACTAAATCAGACCACATACTTTTCCTTGGGGATGATTTATTAAACTATATATAAATGGATGGCTCAGAGTTTTCATGGACTCTCAAGGCCAAAGATCCTGTTTATGTTATTCTCCAAGGAACACTAGGCACATATAGGTGCACAGATAGTTTTTCTATTTTTTGTGGCAGATTATTTCTGTTCTGAGTTTGAGGAAGTGTTTAGTTAAGGAAAACAAACATTTTTAAGCTAGCAACAAATTTTTATTTTCAAATAACCAAACAGTTATGAAAAAAATCAATGACTTTTTGTGTTTGCTCCCACCTCCCTGTCCCATGAATACTTAGCCCTTGAGGTACCTGAGATATTCAGTGAAGCTGATAAGAAAAGTCATTGAAGCAAATGCAGCAGTCCTGAGAATGTCCTCTGTGGTCAGCATATCTGGCTCCTCCAGGCCAAGATCTGTTCTTTTCTCCTTGACTCGTTATCTACTTACACATGACTTCAGCTTCTTTTCTTTTCTCTTTCATTCATTCATTTTGAGACAGAGTCTCATTCCGTTGCCCTTAGTAGAGTGCTGTGCCATCATAGCTCACAGCAACCTCAAATTCTTGGGCTTGTTGATTCTCCTACCTCAGCCTCCTGAGTAGTTGGAACTACAGTCACCTACCATGATATCCAGCTAATTTTTCTATTTTTAGTAGAGACAGGTTCTCACTCTTGCTCAGGGCTGGTCTCAAACTCCTGAGCTCAAGCAATCCACCACCTCTGCCTCCCAGAGTGCTGGGATTACAGGCATGAGCCACCACGCCTGGCCTGACACTTCAACTTATCATATATGTACATATACATATATACATATATATGTATATATACACACACACACACATATATGCACATACATCTACATATACATAAACACGTATCCTTTTACCCAACCAACCTGGGAAGGGTGGAACAAGTATCTACGCTGTTATATCCTCATGGCCTACTACAAAATGCTGTAGGCATAAAGTTCTGCTACCAATGCTTTTTTTCTTTTTAGCTGATAAGATTTACCAAGCATTTATTATGTGCCTAGTAGTGTGTTGCACTCAATAGGTGCTCTCACAGATGAGAGTCAAATAACTTGCACAAATCTCATAGTGAGTGAGCACCCTGGACTCAAAACTCAGCTTGCCAGCTTCCAGAGCTGAGGTTCTTAGCTACCTCACTCCCCTCCCCCACATCAACATTCCAAGCACCAAACTCCAACAAGGCTGCGCCCTGCTCCTAACTTTGAAGGCACCAGGGGACCAGCTTTGCTCACAGCTAGTCAGGGTCATTTTACATTGTCCTCAAATGAAATTAAGTCTGGAAATCGTTAAGAAAAAAATCATTTTGGAAACAGCAGGAAGTGGTGCTGTGTATAAACCCACTTTGACGTTGGGATGTGCATTTAAACACACAGCCCAGGGCTATAAAAAGCCACTACACTAAGATTGCAGAAGCATTAAAAATCCAATTGCCTTATAAATTTTTTAGAGAAGTGTAAATGAGACCCTATTATCTCTGGGGAAATCTTTCCCTAAAATTCAAGCCTCTTGGTCACCGGATGAATAAATTAGCCTCCTTCCTTTTCATCTCTCCACTTTCTGCCCTACAGGGTCAAAAGGAAACCATCTCATTTTAAGAGTTAAGCTTTGTTTCTTGAAGTTTCTATTTAGTTAAACTGAAAGGAAGAAAAATCATTTCATGGGGCAGCGCCTATGCCTCAAAGGAGTAGGGCGATGGCACCTTCTGCCCGAGGTGGCGGCTTCAAACCCAGCCCCCGGCCAAAAACCGCAAAAAAAAGAAAAAAGAAAAATCATTTCATGTTGGCATGATCCTAGAGAGCATTTAACAGCATTTCAGTTTGTTTAATGATGGAAGAGTATTATTAAATAGCCTCTTCATTTAACTAATAAAGTCGATTAATGTCTGTCCTATAAAAAACATGTTTTACAAAATCTTGACTACTGATATTTTAACCAGCTTATCCTTTTGTATTTTGAATGAAAGACACTGTATCATGGATCACAGCGTTTTCCTGAAAGCTTGAGAGACTCTGACAGTTGGGGAAAAGTCCAGGGGTAAGATAATTCAGAGATGTGAACCTACAGTGAAATAGAATTTCTTCAAATTAGGCATCAGGAGAGGCAACAGATAAGAGCAACTGGTGACTGGAGATATCTATCCTCTTTATCCTCTGGGCTAGAAACACACTGGCAGAAGCTTTAACTAACCAAATGTACTTGCAAGTTCTCCGAAGGGAGCGATTATGTTGCACCAGGGTCACTTTTCGTAACATGTTACCTTGCAAACAAATTCCTAGGATCTTGTAAAATATTAAATTCTGATCCTCAGTATAAGCATTAAAATGCCGGCATGTTCATTATATATCCCAACTACAAAAAAAAATGTGTTTAGTCACTGAAATGGAAACTCCAATAGTATTTATGATTTATGAGAATATACAATCTTCATTTTCAAAGACTTAAAGAATCGAGGAGGTATTTATCCAAAATTAGCATCCAGTAACAGCACGTTGGGATATCCCTATTTTGGCAGCATCTGAGGCCTTATCTGGTTACAGTTAATAAAACTAATGCTGGAGCCACTGACCTCAGGAAGACAGGTGTCCTCTCCAACAGCAGGCCACATTCCAGGCAATAAGAAATGTGTTTGATTAAATTGCCTTGAGGCCTGGTCTGTTTGCTTGGGTTATCTGGCCAGCATGGTGGTCACTTCACAAAGAATGAAGTTTTCATCTCTTCTCCAAATAAATTGCTCTATAACTAATTGAGCATTACATTTTCCAAATGAAATGTCTGCTTGGACAAATAAGTAATAATAACATTTGTTGAGTTACGTATTAATTAATCCAAAGTTTACTGAATTGGCACGTTGTGGAGATACCAATATTAACTGCAAGGAATCTCTTTCTTCAATAAGCTTAGCACTGTCACCTAATAATTGTTTGAAGCACCCAGAATAGATATTCTACCTATATTTTATGTTTCCGTTTCAATCTTCAAAATCTTCAAAACCTATTTCAAGTCTTATCACCTCATTCATTCATTTAGGAAACTTTTATTGGGTTCCCAAAACGGTTAAGCATTAGAACGTGCGTGAAAGGTGAGTATAATACGGTCCCCAAGAGCTTTTAGCATCACAGGGAGGAGGGAAGAGAGGTAGACTAAACCCATTCATGGAAGACTTTGTAAGCCAGGCTAACTAAGGAATATGGGCTTTATCTTACAGCAGTGAGGAGATATTTGACAATCTATGGTATAGAGAAGAGTGATTACATTTTCATTTTGGAAAAGTTATTTTGGCAATGATAAGGAAAATAAAGGGGAGGAAATATCAAAGTCCGAAGCTATTGAAGAAATAGAAATAACAAACTTTAGTAAGGAGTTGAATGTGAAGATTGAGGAAAATGCCCAGGATGACTTCTAAGATCCTGGCATGGGTAGCATTAGCAAACGGAGGAGGAGGAAGAGGTTAGTGGAAAAACGAGTTCAAATTGGGCTATGTTCTGTTGTATGTGCCTTTGAAATGTCTAGTTGTCAACAACAAGTTTGCTGCTTTGAATGTTTGCCTGAAACTCAGGGAAGAGGTAATGGTTCAGGAGTCATCACTTTTTTTTTTTTTTAAAGACAGAGTCTTACTCTGTTGCCCAAGTGCCATGGTGTCACAGCTCACAGCAACCTCAAACTCCTGGGTTCAAGCAATCCTTCTCCCAAGTAGCTGGGACTACAGGTGCCTACCCCCACACCTGGCTAATTTTTCTATTTATTGTAGTAGAGAGGGGATCTCACTCTTGCTCAGGCTGGTCTCAAATACCTGAGTTCAATTGATCCTCCCTCTTGGCCTCCCAGAGTGTTAGGATTACAGGTGTGAGTCACTGCAGCTGGCCCAATTTATTTACTTTTAAATAGTTTTGAGAGGAAGAGTTCTGACTAGAAAAACAGTCCCTGACTTTTGATGGTTCCACTTGTGATATTTTTATTCCAAGGGTGCAAAAACAGTTTACATTCACTAGAAAGCATATTTTGAATTTTGAATTTTAATCTTTTTCCCGGCTAGCAATATGCCTTTCGGTACTGTCTCTGGGCAGCAGCGGTGAGTCATAGCCCCCAGATAGCCACATGAGCACAAGTGCCAACGGCTAATACTGTATAGTGAACTGTATTGCAGATGACTTTGCCCAAGTGTAAGTGTTCTGAGCATGTTTAAAGTAGGCTAGTCTGAGCTGTGATGTTTGGTAGGTTAAGTGTCTTAAAGCATTTTCAACTTATTTTCAATTTAGGATGAATTTTTTGGCACACGACCCCACTGCAAGTTGAGGAACATCTGTATTAAATTTTCATCACAAAAACTTTAGTTTGCGGCTCAGCGCCTGTGGCTCAATGGGCTAAGGTGCCAGCCACGTACACCTGAGCTGGCGGGTCCGAATCCAGCCCCGGCCAGTCAAACAACGATGACAGCTGCAACCAAAAAATAGCTGGGCATTGTGACGGGCGTCTGTAGTGCCAGCTACTTGGGAGGCGGAGGCAAGAGACTCACTTGAGCCCAGGAATTAGAGGTTGCTGTGAGCTGTGATGCCGTGGCACTCTATCCAGGGTGACAGCTTGAGGCTCTGTCTCAAAAAAGGAAAAAAAAACAACTTTAGTTTGGGAGGCCACGGTGGAAGGATTACTTGAGACTAGGAGTTTGAGAGAAGCCTGGGCAACACAGCAAGAACCTACCTCTACAAAAAGTAAAAAAATTGGGCGGTGCCTGTAACTCAGTGAGTAGGGTGCTGGCCCCATATACCGAAGGTGGTGGGTTCAAACCCAGCCTCGGCAGAACTGCAAAAAACAGAAAAATAGCCCGGCATTGTGGCGGGCACCTGTAGTCCCAGCTACTTGGGAGGCTGAGGCAAGAGAATCGCCTAAGCCCAGGAGTTAGAGGTTGCTGTGAGCTGTGTGACGCCACGGCACTCTACCGAGGGCAACAAAGTAAGACTCTGTCTCTACAAAAAAAAAGTAAAAACATTAACTAGGCATGGTGGTGCATGCTTGTAGTCCCAGTTACTTAGGAAGCTGAGGTGGGAGAGTCACTTGAGCCCAGATGTTCTAGGTTACAGTGAGCTATTTTCCAGCCACTGCATTCCAGCCTGGGTGACAGAGTGTCTCTCAAAAAAAAAAGAAAGAAATTGAAACACATAAAAAGATAAAAAGACAAATAATTATTTTCAATATGCTGTCCAAAGATAACCACTGTTCCTATTTTATATAAAATACTTAATCTTTTTCTCTAACCATTAAAACATGCTTTTGTTACATTTTTGATAAAATGGGTCATACTAAACCTATTTTCATGCCACTTTCTTTTCATTTATTAATGCTATCTCATAATATTCTCATGCCATTAAATACAGTTTTTCACCATTATTTTTAAATTGTTTCATTGCACTCCATTGTATGGCATACCATAATTTAACAGGTTCTGTACTGATGGAAAATTAAGTCGTTTTCAAGTGTTCACTGCTATAAAAAGTGTAATGATGAATATCTTTGTGTTTAAGTCTTTACAAATTGTGTGTTTTTGTTTTTGTTTTTGTTTTTTTAGAGACAGTCTCACTTTATCACCCTCGGTAGACTGCCGTGGTGTCACACAGCTCACAGCAACCTCCAAGTCCTGGGCTTAGGCGATTCTCTTGCCTCAGCCTCCCGAGTAGCTGGGACCACAGGCGCCTGCCACAATGCCTGCCTATTTTTCTGTTTTGCAGTTTGCAGAGGCCGGGGTTGAACCAGCCACCTTCGATATGTGGGGCCAGCGCCCTACTTGATAAGCCACAGGCGCCGTCCCAAATTGTGTGATCTTTTTCGTATAATAATTCCTAGAAATTTGTTTATATATTTTGTTTGTTTGTTTGTTTGTTTTGTTGTTGTTTTGGGTTTTTTGGGGTTTTTTTTGTAGAGACAGAGTCTGACTTTATCGCCCTCGGTAGAGTGCCGTGGCGCCACACAGCTCAAAGCAACCTCCAGCTCCTGGGCTTAGGTGATTTTCTTGCCTCAGCCTCCTGAGTAGCTGGGACTACAGGCACCCGCCACATTGCCCGGCTATTTTTCTGTTTTGCAGTTCGGCTGAGGCTGGGTTTGAACCTGTCACCTTCGGTATATGGGGCCAGTGCCCTACTCGATGAGCCACAGGCACCGCCCAATTTGTTTATATTTCTAAGACTTCCTGAGTATATTGCTGAATTGTTCTTTGAGTATAAGACTATACCCACCTAGGCTTTGAGTTGCAAAATGCTAATTAAGATTCTTTAGCCTCTGCGCCTGTGGCTCAACGGGCTAAGGCGCCAGCCACGTACACCTGAGCTGGCGGGTTCGAATCCAGCCCAGGCCCGCCAAACTACAATGACAGCTGCAACCAAAAAAAAAAAATGGCCTGGCGTTGTGGCGGGTGCCTGTAGTCCCAGCTACTTGGGAAGCAGAGGCTAGAGACTCGCTTGAGCCCAGGAATTGGAGGTTGCTGTGAGTTGTGATGCCACAGCACTCTATCCAAGGTGACAGCTTGAGTCTCTGTCTCAAAAAAAAAAAAAAGATTCTTTATTAAGGCTAGGCCAAAGGCAGAGACCTATGACTTTTTAAAAATTGAAAACTGGGGCTCAGCATCCATAGCACAATGGTTATGGCGCCAGCCACATACGCCGAGGGTGGCGGGTTCAAACCCAGCCTGGGCCAGCTAAACAACCATGACAACTGCAACAAAAAATAGCCGGGCGTTTTGGTGGGCTCCTGTAGTCCCAGCTACTTGGGAGGCTTTAAAAAAAAAAGAAATTGAGGCTTGGTGCCTGTGGCTCAACGGGCTAAGGCGCCAGCCACGTACACCTGAGCTGGCGGGTTTGAATCCAGCCCGGGCCGCCAAACAACAATGACGGCTGCAACCAAAAAACAGCCAGGTGTTGTGGCGGGCACCTGTAGTCCCAGCTACTTGGGAGGCAGAGGCAGGAGACTCACTTGAGCCCAGGAATTGGAGGTTGCTGTGAACTGTAATGCCATGGCACTCTACCCAGGGTGACAGCTTGAGGCTCTGTCTCAAAAAAAAAAAAAAAGAAAGAAAGAAATTGAAACATGGCGTACATACATAAACATTCACAAATCAAAAGTGAGCTTAATAAAATGAATACACAACTGGGCATGGTGGCTCACTCCTGGAATTCCAGCACTCTGGGAGGCCAATGCGGGTGGATCACCTAAGGTCAGGAGTTGGAGACCAGCCTAAGCAAGAGCAAGACTCTATCTCTAAAAAAAAAATAAATAAATAGCTGGGTGTTGTGGCAGGCACCTGTAGTCCCAGCTACTTGGGAGGCTGAGGCAAGAGAACCACTTGAGCCCAAGAATTTGATGTTGCTGTTAGCTATGAAGCCACAGCACTCTACCCTAGGGTGACTGAGTCAGACTCTGTCTTAAAAAAAAAAAAAGAGAGAATATATGCAAAATCCAAACAAGGAACAGACTATTAGCAATCCCCAGAAGCCTTAGCCTCCTCCAAGTCACTACGCACCATTGCCATTTTCCTCCCAGAAAGCTCCCAGCTGGTGACAGCGCACTATAGGTAGTGGGGCTTGGACATTTCTGCCCAACATGGGCCCCCTCTAGTATTTTCTCAGAGCTGCACCTCAGTCCCAGGCTCCTGGTCCTTGCCCCTCCTTTCTTGCTCCCCCGCTCTCCAGATGTCAGGCCTGCGGCATTGCCTAGACCTTCCCTGACTACTCCAGCTGCTGTTCCCTTTGTCCCTAAACCGAGATTCACCTACAGTGAATCTCTCGCAGCAGCAGAGAACAATGCTCAGCCCCTGGAACAGCTCTACTCCTTGAGGCAACCCACTACTTATAAGCTGAGCATTGGGCCACTTTTGTCCTGGAAGAGGCAGTTTCATTCTCAGATAAACAGAGGCTCAGACCACAGCCATTAGCACTAGCCAGGGGCTTACAGAGTTGGATCTATAGCATAGACTCTAGAACAATAGAGCATCTGGCCAGGAGAACCCAGCTGCTATGGTCTGAATGTTTATGTTCTTCCAAAATTCATATGCTGAAGTCCTAACACAATGATAATATTAGGAGGTGGGACTCTGGGAGGTAATTAGGTCACAAGGGCAGAGCCCTCATGAGCAGGATTCGTGCCCCTTATGAAAGAGGCCTGAGGGAAGTTGTTTCTCTTTTGCACTTTGTGAAGGCACAGCTAGAAGTCTTCTATGAGGAAGCAGGCCCTTACCAGGCACTTAATCTTCTGGCACCTTGATCTTGGATTTCCCAGTCTCCAGACCATGAGTAATAAATTTCTGTTGTTTATAAGCTACCCAATTTATGGTATTTTGTTATAGCATCCTGAATTAAGACATCAGTTCTGGGTGGCACCTGTGGCTCAGAGGAATAGGGCACCAGCCCCATATACCAGAGGGGTGGGTTCAAACCCAGACCCAGCCAAAAACTGCAAAAAAAAAAAAAAAAAAAAGACATCAGTTCTGAACAAAGAGATCTGAGTATGGGACTGAAAGGGCCCGTGTGACGCCATTTGGCTAACGGGCTCCATTTTGCAGGTTGCTGTGTAATTTGTGGTGTAATTGTTAGTTCTGTAACTTTTGGTTCCTGGCACCAGCCCCCCTTGACCACCCTCACCGGTTGCTTAGCACCGGCCCTTTC
>CAUYRH010112190.1:0-19318 GCA_963574655.1 Perodicticus potto
TCTTCTGCTTGCTCTATTCTGTTGCTGAGGGATTCTACTGTGTTTCTCAGATCTTTGAGGGCTGCAACTTCTTGTCTCAATGTGTCAAACTCTTTGGTCATTTTGTCTTTGAATTCGTTGAATTCTTGAGACATCTTTTGGGTCATCTTTCGGATTACTGCTTGAAATTCTAATTCCATCTTATCCTCCATTCCCCTGATCTTATTTGTTATCCAGACTCTGAATTCGATTTCGGACATCTCAAGCCATTTGCTTATGCAAGGGATCTTGTGCTGTATCTACCTTGTCATTCCATGGCGGAGTTGATCTACTCTGATTATTCATATTGCCAGAGTTTTTACATTGATTCTGCCCCATGATTATTTTTTGCCATTTCCTCTGGCCGTCCTCAGAGTTGGGGAGGCATCTCTCCAAGATTGGACCCTGGCGGGATCACTCTATTGTTGGAAGATATTTGTAGGCAGTGACCTAGTGTAGCTCCCTGGGGCTGCCCCAGCCAGGGAGTTGTGGCTGTGGGAGCAACTCCGGAGTGGAGCATGCGCACACGGGTCCAGCAGCAAGGCTGGGGATGGTGCCCCACAGTTCTGGCAATGCCTGGTTCCCAGTGGCTTTGGCAACGAGAGCAGGTGGCTCCAGCAGTCTCTGGTCAGGTGGAGGGCTCTGCAGAGAGGTAGGGAGGGCCTTGGAGGGAGGGTGTGCGGTTGCATAACTTCCCAAGTCCCTGGGAAGATGGACAGAGCTGGTGAGAAAGCAGGGAGGGTGCAGGAAGGAGGATGTGGGTTGTGCAGCCACCAGAGACCCTGGCTGGGGCAGCACTGGCCAAGGCAGGCTGGGGGGCTTGGCAGTGCAGCCTGCGCAGGAGTCCCATGTGTTTGCAAGAGTCTTTGGAGTGGGGTGGACCTAGGTATTGAGGCAGCGTGACTCCTGGCAGGGTCTCTCACATCCACCGGTGTCACGGGCAGGAGGTGGACCTGGGTCTCGAGGCTGCATGGCTTGCAGCGGGGTCATTCCCACGCACCGTAACCCCTGGAGTAGGGCGGGCCTGGGTCCCAAGGCTGCGTGGCCTGCAGCGGGGTGGCTCCTGCCCGCTGCAGCCCCTGGAGTGGGGCAGGTCTGGGTCCCAAGGCTGTGTGGTCTGTGCCGGGTCGCTCACGCCTGCTGGCATATCTGGGGTTGGTCAGGTCTGAGTGTCAAGGTGGCACAACTCCCAGCGGGGCCTCTCACATCTGCCAGATTTGCGGGCAGTAGGTGAGCCTGGGTCCCCAGGTGGCAAGGCCTGCGGCAGCGTCGCTCACACTGGCCACAGCCCCTGGAGTGGGGCAGGCCTGGGTGTCAAGAAACCACAGTCTGTGGAGGGTCGCTTACACACACCTTTGTCTCTGGGGTGGGGCGGACCTGAGTGTCGAGGTAAAGCGGCACCACTCCCAGTGGGGTCTCTCACAACCGCTGGTGTTGTGAGCAGGAGGCAGGCCTGGGTCTTGAGGACGCACTGCTGGTGGCGAGGTGGCTCCCCCCCACCGCAGCCCCTGGAGTGGGGCAGACCTGGGTCCTGAGGCTGCACGCCCCATGGCAGGGTCACTCCCGCCCACTGCAGCCCTGGAGTGGGGTGGGCCTGGGTGCTGAGCTGGTCTGCGGTTGGCCATTGGGGAGGGGGAGGCTCGTTGCAGACCCCGGAATCCTTTGCTGGGTGAGGTACTTGGTCTAGCAGACAGAGAGTGGAGGTGCTGCTCAAGAACCTCCTCCCACAGTCTCAGCAGGGGTTAGGTTTCTGGTTTGTAAGGTAAGGGGGGAAGGGCATACTGGAAATTCAGAATGGTTGGGAAAACTTCAGTTCAAATTTTTTGCCAGGGGAGAGAGTGTTCAGAGTCACAGCAGGGAAGTAATCCTCACTTCCCATAGCACTCTCCCTTGGGGTGGGACTAGAGGTCCACAGTTCACTGTTCATCTGTAGAAAGCCCACAGGAGTGGATGAAGAGAAAAAAAGAAAGGAAACAGAAAGCAAAAAAGATCATAGCTTTCTTGGGGGAGAGGATGGATACTTTTCCTTTCAGATGAATTTTGTACCTGAAGCTTGCTTTCTTGGAGTCACAGCTTGCCTCAGCAGAGGTGATCTGCAGCTATCACTTCTGTCTCGGCTGGGCTCCCAGCTCAATTGGGCATTTTCTGGACGTTATCCTTCTCCTTGGTCAGGATCCTTTCTCTGGAGCTGTTTCTAGTCGGCCATCTTGCCCCTCCCCCCCATTCATTTCTATGATATGTTCATGGTTACACGGATTGATCAACCCTATTTAAAACTCACTTGACATTAATACTCCTTCCACAATCTCTCAAATCCCATGCTAGTAACGGGAGCACCAAAACTGAAAGCAATATGTCATGTAATATTTTTTGACTTTATTGTCCATTTTGTTCTGCAAGTTTTCTCTTTCAAAGACATTCATGATGTTAATGCAATTTTTATTGCTGTATACTTTGCAATCCTTTTGAATTCTGAATAGCACTTGGAATAATATATCATATATGTTTGTTCAAAAGCAAAACAAAAATCGAGTTAATGATGAATTTCATCATTTATCAAAGTCATCTTAAAACTATTCAGAAATATTTGGTTTGTATTCTATTTCACTTTTATAGCTACAAGACAGTAAAAGATATTAAACTTTGACCAGGTCTTTTTTTAAGGTAGATTTTGAAACATTGTGAAATACAAAGAAAGAAAAATAGCCATGAGTAATTTGAATGTAAATATTCTCTTGCGAATTTCTACCTTCCCGCTTTTCAGTCGATATCACTATGTCAGATTTAGGAACGTACTGCTCTTGGCATATGTTAGGATTGATCTTACATATCCTACAGAACACAAATATGTACATTAAACGCTGCTCCTTTATATAAATAATCCAGATAAAACATTTTACAATGAAGGCCATGCTTTCACTGGGTGCTTTGATCTCAATCATCATGTCTCCTTCTATACTCCTGTGTATGTGGGCGTATCATTTAACCTTCTGAAATTTGGATAACTCATCAGTTAAAATCACAGATTTAACATTAATTTAATGCTTCTAATAATCCCTGAGGTTCTAGAATAGAAATTTTACAGACATTACATCATTTTATTGCATAGTATATTTGCATGGTACATGATATCCCTTTTTATGGACACATAAATCAAGGTCCTAAAAAGTAAAGCTAATGGAGGATGTGAGGGGGTGAGTCTATGAATGAAGCAATTATTGAGTATTAAATATATGCCACATTAATTATTGAGTATTAAATATGTTTCATTAAATATATGAAATCTTTATAATCATTTGATTTTTGATTTCCCCAGTTGTATATGTATATAACCCCCAAAGTTTTTAAAGTAAATGTCATCAGATGTCACTCTGCTCCTTCCCATACCCAATCTTTTCAGTCTTTACTTCCCAGAAGCTCTTTTCTTTCTTTCTCTATGATTTGTTTTCGTTGGTGGTGGTGCTAATGTTTTGGGGTATTGTTTTTACATGTATCACCATGTCTTTAGATAATATGCTTACATATGTTTATATTTAAGTTTATTAAGTTTGCATTTTATATATCTATGGTTTTATGGAAAGAAATAGTTTATCTTATTTGCACCCCACCAATCCTCCCACATCCTTACCTGCAGCACAGGTGCTTTTATAATCTACCTGATCTTGTTTTATGATTATTTTGAGTTTTATAATTATTGCATTTATATCACTGCTATTCATAGCTAAATCATATAATGCTTAATGAACATATGTATAGATTCTTATAATTTTTATTTGCCTCATTGGTTTTGTCTAGTGTTCTATGTGCCCATTCTTTATTTATACGCAGACCATATTTTAAAAGTTTAAATCTCTTATTAATACATTCAGCAATCTACCTTTGTGTTTGGGAACTGAGGAACTTTTTTATTTTTCTTGAAGCTTTCCACTTTGTTCCTCAAATACAGACAAGCTTCTTTCTGTGTCACTTGTACCACCACACTTCTCTATGATAGTAATTTTTCAAATAAAACTTTTGTGTCTCATGTTGATTTTTTTCTGGATTTTGTCTTGCTGCTAAACGTCTTGTAGAAGTAGATTTTTGTGGAAGGGATGATGAGAGTATTGCCCATGTAAATACATTGTACTCTGAGATTCCATCTGATTATTATTTTTTTTTATTGTTTGGGATTCATAGAGGGTACAATGAATTAGGTTACACTGATTGCAGTTGTTCGGTAAAGTCCCTCTTGTAATTGTGTCCTGCCCCCCAGAAGTGACCCCTATTTCCCTCCTTCCTCCCCTCTCCCTGATGCCCTATTCTCCTACCCCACCCCTTCTATAAGATCATCCACTGCCTTCATATTAGAATTGAGTACATTGGATTCTTGCTTCTCCACCCTTGTGATGCTTTACTAAGAAAAAGGTGTTACACATCCATCCAGGTTAATACAAAGATCTTAAACTCTTCATCCTTTTTAATGGCTGAATAGTATTTGATGGTATACATATACTGTAACTTATTAATCCATTCCTGGGTTGGTGGGCATTTAGGCTGCTTCCACATTTTGACAATTGTAAATTGAGCTGCAATAAACAGACTAGTGCAAAAGTCCTAATGATAAAAGTTTTTTTTGTTTTTTTTTTTTTTCTTATGGGTAGATGCCCGGTCATGGGATTGCAGGATCAAATGGGACGTCTTATGTGAGAGTTCTTTGATGATTCTCCATACTTTCTTCCAAAAAGGTTGTGTTAATTTGCAGTCCTACCAGCAGTGTAAAAGTATTCCCTTCTCTCCACATCCATGCCAGCATCTGCAGCTTTGAGACTTTGTGATGTGGGCCATTCTCACTGGGGTTAGATCTGATTCTTATTTTGCATGCGAAAAGTTTAGTTTAGAAATAATTTTGCAGACTTTTTGATATTTTTTTCCTTTGCTTTTAGGTTCCTGTGTTGTTACTAAGAAATCAGATGTCACTCTGGTTATCAACTAATATTTATGATATTATATTCCCTTTAAAGGTTTCTTTTTCTATTCCTTCTTTTGTGTTTTCTACTCTTTGTGATACAAAGTTTATAAAAGTATATCATTTTGTTTTTTTCTTCTTATTATTATTAATTTATTTGTAAACCATGGTGTCAAGGGCTGAATTCAGTGAGGATCTACTCTGCTATGTGCCAAACGCCTACCCAGAAGCAGATGTCTAAGAATGCTTTGGTATCAGGTTCCACAGGTAAGTCAGTGTCAGTTGAGTGACCTCCTATAGTCTGGAGCCTTTCCGGCCACACCCTGTTTCCCAGGACAAGGGGCATGCTGCACCTGACCTCCATGAAAACTCATACCCTTCACTTACTTTAAATTTTAAATATTATTATATTTTTATCTTCTAAGATTCTCTCATCTTACTCTTTCTAGTACTCATTTATTTAGTCATTGTTACTTTTATCTGATCCATTCATTTTATTTGGTCTATTTTACACTTTCTAGCAAGTATTCTAAACTTTTAAAAATGTTTTATTTATTTTTCTTTTCTGCTATCATATCTTTCAGTATCTATATCTCGTCATTCACTCAACCAAAATTAATTTTTTATTCATAAATTTCTAATTTTTCATAGATAGATGTTTGCATTGGGAATCACAAGACTGTCTGGCAAACACCTGCTATTGGTTAATTCCAGAGCTACTCCTCAGCACAGAGTGGGCTGCATGAGACTTCAATGCAAGCTCGATGATGCAGCATTCTGTAGTGCTCACTTCCAGTAGGAACACATAGTTTAATAGGAAGAGAAGAATTTTCAGTAAGGGAAATGTAAACGGCACAGAGAATATTTCCAAGTCACTCTCTTACAAATCACAGAAGCATTATCAAACCAAGTATTTCACTTCACTTTCAGGATATTTGGAATTCTGGCAGCATGATTTCATTACCATGTACAAATCTTTACTGAGCTTTTCTTTTTATATATATATTTTTTTCTTTTTTTAAATTTTATGAATAGACTTTTTTGTGTGATTACATACCTTCCTCTTTTTAACTGCTCTTTACTGATTGGCAGCATGTGCAGGGGCTTGCAGTGATGTTTATTTACGTGTAAGTCATTAGATGAGAAAGCCATACCCAGACTGTATTGGAAAATACAGTGCAGGACCTGGAGAGTCTTAACACTGAACCAGACATTGAGCTGGATGCATAGACGGTGTGGGATCTCTGAGTGGCCTGTGGGGAGGACTGAGTGTATGTCATTGACAGGAGGAGCATGCATATACACTGTGGCATAGCCAGGGGGAGACCACGGCCAATTTAGAGACTGGGCTTTCTAGTCGTCTTTTAAGATTCATGTGCTCATGTGACTACATGATCATTAACAAGATGTGAAGAGAAAAACAAGTATATCTTCTAGATCATTTCATTTTGCACAAGACTATACTTTTGCTTTACTCTTTCCTTCAATAGGAACACAGATGTGAAAGTGAACCATAACACCATATAAATGAAGATAAACCCTGGGAGGGTAGAGAGCAGAGGGTGAATCTGGTCTTGAATGACCTCGGAATAGAACTATCCTGTCAGCTTGAACTATCCTGTTCAACTCCGGAATGTTTTGTATAAGAGAAGTAAATGTCAAATTTACTGTAATTTTTGACTTTTTTGGTAACAGCACTTTAATTCACATGTTAGTTAACAGAATATACAATTCTCAACTTCCTTTGCAAAACAGTTTCCATTTCCCCCTAAAAATGAACCATAATATAACCTATTAGAACATGAGGACAAAAAGGCACGTGTAACAATATCCCTACCAATTTATTTTTGAAAAACTGGAACCACTCTAACTTCCCATTATCAAAAAAGTCATGCAATAAAATCATAAATTACATGAATATACATCAAGCGTTGGCTGGATTCCATTTTTTCAACTTTGAAAAGAAGAAAAACAAGACAACAGGGATTCTTCAAATGCAAACATTGTATCCTAATTGTTTGTACCTTCATGGTAATCTGAAATATAGAAAAATGGGAAGAGGAAACCTAATATTGCTTTGGAATATATGGAGAGAGATTTAAATGATAGTTATAAAAAGTCATATAGCGTTTATCACAAAAGTCAGATGAGACTAGTGATTGTCCCTAGGGTAGAAAGACATGCAGGTGGACACAAAGTTCGTGTACAATTTACCATGTTAAACTATTTTAAATTGCACACAACTTTATGTCCGTCCTGTCTATGACGGGGCAGGGAACATGAGGCAGGACTCTGAGGGGCATGTCCTGTCAATGACATTGAGGTAAAATGAGTGCCTTCTTTTTAACTTCTCTTTATTTTAAACACATATTAAACATCCATTTTACACTCTCTTGTATATCATTATGTTTTTTGTTATAAAAAGAAAAAATATATATGTTTACTTTTGTCATTCATAAGATATATTTCTTGCACACATATATACCCCGTTGTATGTGGTAACAGGATCAGACAAGTACACAAATATGGCATATTTTACTGTGCCAACTAGAAAGGATGAAAGATTCTAGGAAAGAGAAAACTTAATTGGAAAAGTTCTCTAAAGGCAATTTCATTACTTAAGAAATTCAATAGTTTAAAGCTGCAATGAACTTTGTATAAAATGAGTTTGAATCCTGCAAAGAGGGCCCCTCCTGTGCGTCACACTGGTCTCTCGTGTAACACAGGTAGGGAAGTACCTGAGGGAATAAAAACATACTGTGGTGAGAGATTTCTTTTTACCTTGGGGAAAGTACAATTATTAAAAAATCCTTGTTGAAAAGCTTTCTAAAGCCCTATGAAAGCCATAACACTCTCTGGCAGCATGGAGAGGCTTTTTGCCTGCTTTTACTTAAAGGGCATGACGGTCAGGGAGAGGCTTGATTTTTGTTTGGCTCAGCAGGCAATTCAATTAAAACACAATGTTTAGTTTAAAAGGATCTGTTTTTATACAGTTGTGGCCTTCTCTCATTTATGGATATTTAACTGTAGTATTTACTTTTTACTCTGTCTATCCCCACAAAGATTATGCTTTTAGGAGCTATATATTCCATTGTGTTTTATTAGTTTTCTTTTGCTTAAAATGGTAACTTACTTTAATTCATAACACAGTGAATTATAAGACATTGAATAAATTGCTTCTTTTCTTCCACAAAACTCAAATCATTTTATTGATCAGATTATTTTGTGATTTTTTAATTATAATGCCACTTCAAAATATTTGTATATGCAAGGCCTAAGAAATTTTAAGGCAAAATAGATTGGAAAGAATAAATTAATATTTATCCTATATAAATAATATCTTGCTAAACTAATTCCTTAATTCTTATCCAATTTAGAGGAATGTGATCTTTGAGATTATATTCACAATGTAACCATTTTAAGTTAGAGAGGCCTTATTCTTTTCTAGGAAAAAAAAATCAATTAATTTTCCTCGATGACATCTGAAGTCGACATTAGACTAGAGTCATAAGAAAATAATAATAAAATCTTGACAAAGTCACAAATTTATATTGGATACAATATAAATGTGAATATAAATAATACCGTGAATAAAAGTGTTATATTGAACATAAAAATTTGAATTAAACCAGTTGTTGAATGTATTCTGTGACTTTCTCAAGAGGCAAATTAATAAATATTTTTCTTTTGTACAGATTTCCAGGTAATATTATAAAGCAAATACCAAGACCTAATGACCTCATCTGTACCTATTAATTCTCTGCTGGCCTTGTATATTCTAGGTAATGAATGAAGGGATTACAACTCAAATGACAGAAACCTCCACTATAACCAAAAATTAGGGAGGATTATTATTCACCAGCCAGAAACGCTGATTGAATTCATTATATATAATGCAGATGGGATGAGTTTGATGGAAGACATGAGTACTAGATTTGTAATTATCTCCTCTGAGAAGGAGCAGTGTCATTAGACACTAAAAAGAGAAAATGTCATTAGAAATGACATAATATCCATAATATAGAAAGGAAGGGCTGTACGTGAAGACATTTGGACCACTTTGGGGGATGGGGAGGAGAATCCTCCAGAAAACCATTCCCACTGTCTTTTTTCAGCCCGCTGCACCACAGATATGTTAATATAAATTTTCAGCAATCGGCAGTGCTTTATAAATTTTAAGACACTCTCCAGAATTACTGAAGTAAACAATAATGAGAACTAAGGCAATCCATGCATCTCATTGGTTAGTTTAGCATTAGGCTAACACTGATTTATTTTTTAAAGATTCAGCGAATAGTAAACAAATAGCAAAATAATAGAACCAACAAGCAGATACTATGAGAAGGAACAACAGCAAAAGCAAAAAAGTTAAGAATATAGAATTTCCTTAAAATGAATGTGTCCATGGGGACCCAGAGTAAGATAAAATAAAATAAAATATTTTTCTAGAAGAATTATTAGATTTCCTTGATTACACAGAGCTTTTAAAAATAGGTGACAGTCCAGTTTTATCTCCATTTGACAAGAAGCGCTTTCATGTATATTTATTAACTTTGGTGGTGTAATTCCACTTGTTCATTCACCTATTCATCTTGAGCACTTATAAATATAAGAGGGGACTTTCTATATACTAATTTCTCAAAGACCTTACCTTAGTCAACTATGATTTATAAATAGAACATGATATCATCAGATTTAGGAAAAATAAGATAAAATTTAATGTATACAGATCTAAAAACTCTTTGCAAAATAGAAACCTGCATATATTCCTTTACCTTAGTATTAATCTGTTGGAAACTTAAGGCAGACCTCAAACTTAATATTGAAACACAAGAATAAGAAGAATTGGTCATTTTCTTCAGGGTCTACTCAGTGACCTATTAGGTAGGGGAAGAGTGACTAAATTAAATAGGATATATTTGAGACCCATATACAAATAATAAAAGTTCTTTGCCCTAATTATATTCACCCGACATCACATCTTCACATGTAGTAGCATAAGTACATGCATGTACTTACACTTCACATGTAGTACATAAAGTAAGGTTGAGCAACTCTCCCCTCAGATATGAATTACGAAGTAATGATGAAATATAAAACCAAATTTGATAGACTCACAGGAGGAAAACAGATAAACACCAAGAACATCACCGTGAAGATAAACTACTGAATTTATACACAAGGCAGAACCACGATTTTCTTTAAAAAAGAATAAATATGCCCAGAAAGATAGAGGATGAATTTACAAACTTTCAGCAGGAACAAGCACTATGAGACAGAGGCAATTTGAGTTTTGTGTATAAAATTTTAACTTCTCAAATAAAGATTTCAATAAATGTGTTGGATAGAAAAATGGATATGATCAACAGATGGAATTCATCAACTACATGATGAGATAAGGGAGCTATCCCAAAATGATTGAATTGGAGATGCCATTATAAATTTGACAAGTCCCCACATAAGAGAAAAAATGAAGAAGGATGGAAATATTTGCAGGTATAATATGTTGAATGTTCATAAATTAAATACAGAAATGGGAAGGCAAGCATAGAAAAGCAAAACAAATGTATTCATGCACACACACAATATACTGTATTTCAATTCATGAATCTCTAAGGAAACTGGATAATTTCAGAGCCTCTAGAAAAGAAAAGTTCACTGACAAAAGAAAGGAATAATACTGACTTCAAATTTCTCACCAGGTGGCATTAAAGAACAGGTAGATATTAATTTTTTTTTAAAAATTCAATGAACACAACATTTTACATACATTTAAACCATCATTTTGCCAGTTCAATAAATACTCAAAACTCTAAGTTCTGGGTAAGTTCTTTAACCAATGATACTCTTTGAAAGCACTTACACTAAAGGAGCTCCAGCTAGAGAAGAGAAATGACTCCAAGAGATGTAACATGGACAGTGAAGGTGAGTAAATAACTCCATAAATTTCTTGTCTAAATAAGCAGTGTCAAAAATAATGATGATTTTGAGAGGATAGTTTTCAGGGTGATTTTTGTTAGGCAGTTAGCTAAGATATGAGCAAGGTGGGGGAGGTAGATTATTCTGGGCTGTTGTAATAACAAAACTGGCTAAGAACATGGTTGGAAAGTTTTTAAAAATAAGAGGTTTGTTCAACTCTGAGGGCTGGAACAGAAGGATTGATCAATAGGAATGTTCTATAAAAACAAAGGAAGAAGCAGTTGGTCGATATCGTATGGTTGATTAATGACTTATTAATATCTTGGGACTCTCCAAAGGAGAAGTTAGTTAAAAATAACATGAAATCAGCTTGACCAAGACCATAAGTGAAGCAATCAGTGAGTAGATGAAGAAAACAAGACTTTCCAGAAGACAGTAGATATTTCCTCAAACAAGATATAAAAATCAAAGGCCGTATTATCCACATGAACTGCAACCATTAGAGCAAGACCTGGTTTGTTGCAAGTCATCAATAAATCTTTCTGCTTGAAATTTGTCATCTTTATTATTTCTACAATCACCTCCTTGAACCACACTGTTGCTCTAACGTTATCACATATTAAGTAAATTATCTTGTTTGGGATGAATATTCAGTTAGCTGCAAGTTTTAGAAATCTATGGTAAAATAAAAATATAAACAACACATGGTGATAAAATAGTGACAACCGGCAGAATAAAAGTAAAGAGATGAGTTAGCAGAGAAAATGTAAGTGGTTCAAAGGAAGTTAAAATAGGAGAAAAGATAAAAATCAAAAAGAATATAAAGTAAATATAAAACTAAAGCTAAGTAGGCAGAGAACAACTTTAGTAAAACAATAATCATGATATATTTAAATAAGTTAAATTAACTATTGCAAGACAAATAAGTATTAATATAAATAAAAATTAAGAAATGTATTGTCTTTATTTCTGCAAAGATACAGAAGTGATAAATAAGAAAATATGGATGGAAACCCAATATACAGAAGATGCCAAGTAAATGAATACACATTTTAGGAAAGGAAAAATCTATATTAAAATTATAATACTCAAGTCACATTTAACTTCTACAATTGTAAGAGGTGTTTAAACATGACTTGTATTTATTTTAGTTTATGGTGAATATTGAGTATTATGATTTTAAGACAGTTTTTCCTTTCTTAAAAGGTGTATACATTTTTGTTACCCTCTGTATATAAATATAATATATACACACAATTATATATAAAAAGAAACTTGAAATAGTTTTAGGAAAATTTTAACAACAGACTAGATATAGTATAAATATAATTTTTAAGCTATAAAGTTGACAAGTAATAAGGAGTTGTATTATACATTGGTAAAGCATACTTTCTCAAGAAGAGATAATAGCCACATTGGAGCAATGTACCAAAATGTCTCCCAGTATCTCCTTATAACATTTTCTCTTATGCAGAATATTTTAGTAGTATTATAGCTATGACATTTTGATAAGCCCATTGAATTTCAAAGAAACACAGGTGAAAAAGAGAAATCAACATCACTACTGGGTAAAAGAGAAAAGTAATCTCAACAGGCCAGATGTTTGAGGATAATTTGTTGGTGATGAAGAAGGCATCACATATAAAAGAATAAAAATGAGCTTGCAAGTCTCAACAAGGAGGGGTCCTGAATGAATGGATTATTTTCAATAATCATAGTAAACATTCATAATGGAAAAGCTGTGCTTCAGAGTACTCAGTAATGAAAACTCTCTTTTCTCTAAATCTCATGAAAACTAACAAATGTAAATTTGTTTACAAATAAAAGTACTGTCATGGAATGCAATGGTTGTCAGATCCACACCATTAACCATGAAAATAAGAAAGCTTTCAGGAAGTCAGAACATGGTAATATTGAAAGCGAACCAGTAAGTATTAGTGATAAAAATCTGGCCATTAAGAAAGTATGATTTCAACGGTTTATATCTCTAGACTCAGATAATAGGGGGAATGGTTGTGGAGAAAAGAGGTGACTTGCTAATAAATTCAGATTTCCTGCCTCCCCTAGAGAGACCCTTAAAATCTAATTCCACACTTTGCACTTACACATATACAGTTATTGTGCAATGGGAAGGATGTCTGGGATCAATAAACATTTTAAATATAAAATACTAACTAGATAATGTTGATAAGGTAGGTCACAGAAAGCCCAAATTATTGGTTGAAGCACAAATAACAACACACAAATGTTGAAAAACAGCATTGATCAAGGTACAATGGGAATTGGCTCTTCAATATATGCACGGTGTAAAAATAAGTCAGTAAATAATTGCAACTATTTCTGACATCCTAAGTGGAGGAGTTAAGATTCAGACTGAGCCACTTCAACTTCACAAGCCATCTGCATGAGCACTGCCGGGAGCTCATCCCCTCTTCACATAACGTGCCAAAGGCTGGCAAGCACCACAGCCTAATTATAGAACTCCACCGAGGGAGTAAAGAAAACTGTTAGTCATAAACAGGCTAATGTTCATCCAAGTTTGAGAGAGCTGCCGGTGTGTGTCTTACAGAGAATATCGGAGGTCTATAAATGTTACTTGGATGGTGAAATTCTTATCCTATTTTCTTTGGGTTTCTATATAGTTCTTCTTTTATAATTTTAATAAATAATAATAATTTTTTTTTTGAGACCGAGTCTCAAGCCTTCACCCTGGGTAGAGTGCTATGGCATCACAACTCACAGCAATCTCAAACTCCTGGGCTTAAGTAATTCTCTTGTCTCAGCCTCCCGAGTAGCTGGGACTACAGGCGCCCACCACAACACCCAGCTATTTTTTGGTTGTAGTTGTCATTGTTGTTTGGCAGGCTCAGGCTGGATTCCAACCTGCCAGGTCTGGTGTATGTGGCTGTTGCCCTAGCCGTTGAGCCAAGACAGAAATTTTATTTAAGTGAGATGTATCTTAAGAAATGGACACTTAAGCGGGAGGTGGAAGAAGGGGATGAGTGAAATCATACTAATGGGAACAATATAAACTATATGGATATATACATAAGTACATATATTATATAACCTTGACTTAAACTCTACAAAAGCAATTCATGTAACCAGAACATTTGTACCCACGTAATATTCTGAAATATAAAAATAAATGTACACATAAGTATGCATAGTAGCTCAAATAAATGTTAAGAAAGTGAAAATTCTTGTGCAATCATGATATAGATTGTGATGTAAAATATTACTCTACCAAAATAGCTCCATTGTATTTCATCCCAGTAACAGGCTTTATAAAAATAACTGTGTTGCTTTCAATCACTACAGATTGGTTTTGCCTATTTTTAACTTTATTAAATAAATTTATGATGCACATATATGTATGCTCTTTTACATCTGGTTTCAATTGCTCAGTATACTATTGTATGTAGTTATAGTATTTTGTTCTTATCCATCATTAAATATTCACTTTGAGAATGAACCACAATTTACTTATTCATTCTAATACTGATGCACATCTGAACATCTGAGTGTTTTGCTATTACGAATTATGCTACTATGAATATCCGTATGTGTATCTTTTTGCACTCATGTTAGACATATACCTAAATGTAGACAAACAGTACCATAAGGTACACATATTTCAGCTTTAACAGACAGTGTAACACATTTTGGAAAGTGACTGTGTCCATTGGCACTCCTACCAGATTATTTATGAAAGTTTCAGCAGTTCTTCCTCTTAAACAAGATGCATTTTGAACTCTCCTGACTAAAAACTTGTTGAATAGGCTTCTATACTATGCTTGTAAGATAGACTCCCTTTTGTCTCACCCCACATAAACTGGGCATATATATTTTATTCTAGTCATTGTGGAAAACATACGCTTCCTGAATTAACCTGACAGCACATTGCCTCAACTTCATCCTGTATCTTTCGCTTTCTGTCATGGACCTGAAGAAGCTTGTTAGTCATTCTTATATATAGGCAAAGGAGTTAGTACAGCACGTCCACACCTTAGCCATAGGTAGACACAGATTAGTGGATAAATATTCCTCTCCTCTTTTACTGAAACAGACAATGTTGAGGTGCAGTTGGTATGGCTCAGAAAATTCCCTGAGAATTATTCCTAAATTCACCATAGCAATGAAAGATTAAGTAAGATATTTTTTCTTCTATTGTTTCACAGTTTCTGGTACCCTGATAATCATATCCTTTTAGTTTCCTTCCTATAAATTATTTGCAGATCTGTTGTTTTTTATAGGCTAACCTGGGCAAAAGGAATTGATCATTTGGAGATACTGTGTTCAAGATTTTGATAACATTTATTGCCTAGTTTTTGTGTTAATTTGTAGATGTATGGCTTGGTGCCTATAGCGAAGTGGTTAGGGCACTGGCCACATACATCAGAGCTGGCAGGTTCAAACCTGGCCCAGGCCTGCTACACAACAATGACAACTACCACAAAAAAATAGTCAGGAGTTGCGGTGGGCACCTGTGGTCCCAGCTACTCGGGAGGCAAGAGAATCATTTAAGCCCAAGAGTTGAGGTTGCTGTGAGCTGTGACACCAGTGCCGCCTACCGAGGGTGACATAGTGAGAATCTGTCTCAAAAAAAAAAAAAAAAATTGTAGATGTATGTGGTAGGCCAAGAATGGCCTCCTAAAAGATATCTAAGTCTTTTTTATTTGTAAAAAAGAGTTTTTACAAAAGTGACAATCCAGTCTAATTTGTAGATTGTCCAGAATCTACAATTCTAGACCATTGGGTAGGTCCTAAACCAGTGATAAGTGCCCTTTGTGAGGAAGGCACAGGGAGATTTGACAGACGAAAGAGGACGAGACAGAGGACCCACTGTTATGACAGAGGCTAAGACTGGAGAGATGTGGCCACAAACCAAGAAAGCTTAGGAGTGGCAAGAGCCACCAGAGGCTGGAGGAGGCAAGAAATGAACTTCTCATACAGCCCTGGATGGCCATGGTCCCAGCAGACAACTCTCCAGAACTACAAGACAATGCAAACAATCAAAAAAAAAAAAAACCAACGTGCCTACTGTGGATAGTTCTGTTTTTTTGATATGTGCACTGCTAGTATCTTCTAAATGGTATCTTTTGACAAATGATTATTCCTCACACCAATATAGCTCAATTGATAGTCTGTCCCTATGTTTTATGTCATTTTTGAGAATCTGTTGTCTAGCTAAAGACCTCAATTATTTGCTCCTTTATTATCTTCTATAAGCTTTATGGTTTCAACTTGAACATTGAGATGAACCAAATATATCACATTGGTTTTTTTTGTTATTAGGTTGGTTTTTGTGCATAGTCTAATATGGGTTAAAATTTTCTTATATATATAAAATAAATGCATTATCATTTAATAAAAACATCTTTTTTCTCATTTCATTTATTTATATATGTGTATATTATTTATTTACATACACTTTATTTTATGTACATTTACATTTCTTTTATGTTTCTAGACACGTTTTGTTTAATGTCTTTATTCATATGCCATCCTGTGTAATTGGTCTGTATGTAGCTATCCAGTTGTCCCAGCACTTCATGTATTGAATGGTTATTTTTTCCATGTTTGTTTGTGTATGTGTATGTATGTTTTTGGCTTTCTTAATGATCAGTTGCTTTTATTTCTAAGTTTCTGCTCTGTTCCATTGGTCTATGTCTCTGTTTTTGTACCAATACCATGCTATTTTGTTTACTATATCTTTGTAGGGTTGTTTTAAATCTGGTAATGTGATGCTTTTGTGTTCCTGCTGCTTAAGGTAGATTTGGATATTCAAGCACTATTTGGTTCCAAATGAAGAACCAAATTATTGTTTCTAGATAAATATAATAAATGTGTAATAAAACACTGAAATTATTATGGAGAGTGCATTGAATCCATAATTTAGGAAATATGGGCATTTTAACAATATTGATTCTACCAATTCATGACCTTGATATGTTTTTCCATGAACATATTTTATTTCATTTATTTGTATAATATACAGTTTCTTTCCTTAGTGTTTCACATTTCTTTTTGTGTCGATCTTCCATCTTCTTTGTTAAGTATTTTTCTAGCTGTTTTATCTTCGTTGTGGGTATTTTGTGTGGTATTGAGTTTTGATTTGACTCTCAGCTTGACTACTATTGGTCTACAGTAGTGCCACTGATTTGTGTACATTGATTTTTTAACCTGAGGATTTACGGATACTATTTATCAACTGTAGTATTCTCTTCATGGAATCCTTGGGTTTTTCTAGATATAAGATCATATTGTCAGCCAAAAATAAGAGTTCAACTTCTTCTTTCCTGATATGGATACCCTTAATTTTTTTCTCTTGCTGGATTGCTCTGGTTAGGCCTTCTAGTAGTATGTTGAATAGAAGCAGTGATAATAGGCACCCTGTCTTATTTCAGTTCTTACTGGTAATACTTTCAACTTTTCCCCATTCACTATTATGTTTTTATTATAAAAGAGTGATGAATTTTTTTTTTCATTTTGAGAAAGAGTTTCACTTTGACACCCACAGTGGAGTGCTGTGGAGTCTTAGCTCACAGCAACCTCAAACTCTTGGGCTCAAGCAATCCTCTTGCCTCAGCCTCCCAAGGAGCTGGGACTATAGGCACCCATCACAACACTAGGCCATTTTTTTTTTTTGCTTTTAGAGACAGGAGTCTTGCTCTTGCTCTTGCTCAGGCTCATCTCAAACTCGTGATCTCAGGCAATCCAACTACCTTGGCCTCCCAAGTGCTGGGATTACAGGAGTGAGCCACCATACCTGGCCCCCAAGAATGATGAATTTTGTTGAATGATTTTTCTTCATGTATTCATATTATAAAGATTTTAACATTTAAAATATTCTTGGATGTAAATGTAATACAAAATTATAAAACTAACATATGTTTTCTCTACTACCAATTATCAGATCCTTTGCAATAATAGAAATGACATCTCTGTTTATTTTTCAACATTGAAATAGGAATAGACTTTGTCACAGATAGATTTGGATTAAATAGCACTTTTAGGTATGAGGAGTCAAACTCAAAATAGCTTATACAAAATGAAAATATGGTGGCTCGCATAAGACTGAAACTAGGGATCTTTTGATTATTTCCTGGGTAGATTAAGTAGATCATTGTTGACAGTGTTCTGTATTTCTCCATCCATCTATTCACTTTCCTCCACTGTGTTTCTCTTCAATCTAAAATCATTTTTGCTTACTTTAGTTGGCTTCCTTTTCTTACTAATTAAAGATAACTACATTACTTCTATAATGTATTATCCTTAAAGCTTTTGATACAAAAAAAGAATGCTAGTATTACATACCTCTCTATCTATCCCACAAATCTTATACAGCAAAGCTAGCTTTCCCTGTCTAGGTCATGGGAATTGAATACCATTTTTGGCCAGTATTTAGTCGCTTCACTCTTTTGAGTGCACATTTGGCATGACAATGTAATTAAATCTTCCATTAGGATCACGTGGAATTGGGTGAAAGCAGTTTCTCACCTGATAATGTTGGGCAGGTAAATGCAATTGATGATGTCTGCATCTGTTCAGAATACTTTGTTATGTACAAAAATTTAATACGTCCTTATCTCTGATGATTGAGTGGAAACTATTCTTCGTGATAAAACAAAACTTTTTGTTTTCTACAGCTTTTTCAATTTCCTTTACACCTATTTAATCACTCACAAACAACATACTAACACGTTTCCAAAAGTGTCATGCTATTCAATAAGCTTTTGAGTTTGAAGAAGTAATAGAATTTCTAATAGGTTTGTTCATGTAAAAAATCTCAAACATCAGGCTAGCTATGGTGGCTCACACCTGTAATCCTAGCACTCTGGGAGGCCGAATGGGTAGATCACTTGAGCTCACATGTGTGAGATTAGCCTGAGCAAGAAGGAGACCTCTTCTCTACTAAAAATGAAAAACGGAGGCAAGAGGGTCTTTTGAGCCCAAAAGTTTGAAGTTGCTGTGAACTATGATGCAACAGCACTCTATCAAAAGTGACAAACTGAGACTCTGTCTCAAAGAAAAAAAAAAACAATTGACTTATATCAGCTGAGGATATTTAAGTACTTCCATATTTTTCCATTTTTTTATACCATATAAACATAAGTAAATCTTTTAGTATTTGTATTTATGGAGATGCACTGTATCACATACCCAGAATTGCTTTATATTCACATGTTTTTTTCTTGTGCTTACCTAGATTACTTTTATTGTTGTCATGATATTAAGAAATTTTTGCTAATAACTCTAACATATGTAACTACAAAAAATATACACCTCTCCATTTGGTATAAGCTTTTTATGCATCCTCCTTGATATGAATTATTTAGGATAGCCCTAACTTCTTGGGGATATTGCCAAGATTTTGCTAATCTTGTGTGTGGTTGAAGGTCTGTCTCTTTAACCTAAATGCGCTGTATCAGA
>CAUYRH010112191.1:0-25388 GCA_963574655.1 Perodicticus potto
TCGTACTGTGAGAGATAGCCCTCATAGCATTTTCTTAATCACTATATAAAGACATTGATACTCTACATTTAATAAGTTTCACCAGTACCCTACTAAGATGCACCATAGGTGTGATCCCACCAATTGCCCTCCCTCCACCCATAATTTTTTTTTTTTTTAATTCTGAAGTTGAAATAACAATGAAGTGCTGGTAATCAGAGCATTCAGTTGCTCAACCATCCTGGGACGGGAAGCAGACCTGAGACAGGGATGGATGTGATGTGTTTCCTCATCTCCCAGCACCTGCCCCTGGAGGCCTCAGTTCCTATCTGCAGCTGGACACATACAAGTCTCCAAATGCCCTGCAGTAGTCAGGGTAGCCTCTGTCCCCTGTCTGACAGTCCATGTCCTGGTCGTGGCTGAGCACTGCCACGCTGTCCCTTCACATGGCTGTCTGCGACCTGCTACCTCCCGGCCCCTGCCCAGGAGCCCCTGCTGCAACACAAATCCACCCTCCACTCTATAGCCCACAGCACTTCCAAAAATGCCACTCTGACCAAAGGATTTCTAGCTTGAAAACCCCCTCAGGGGTTCTCAATGCCTTTCAGACTCCAAATCCCTGCTGTGGTTCACAGTAGACAGGACCCGCCCTCACGCCACCAGCCCAAAGAAAGTTGGTTCTTTCTGCAGCAACACCCAGACTGCTTCCTGCCAGGAGCACCTGAGCCTGTACGTCCACCACCCAGGACGGCTGCACCCACTCTGGGCCTGGAGCACAGTGGGCACCTGCCAAGCATTTGCTGAATTCACAAATATGCTACATTTGTTATAATCTTTTTTCAAAACAAGTTTTTACGTAACTCTGAAATATAGTGAAATTCTTCGATTTCTCATCTTGTGCTTATACCTTTTCCACGAAATGATTTTCTTTAAAAACTTTAGCTAAATTCTAGAAATAAAAAGCCATGGCCATTATAAGTATGTATTTCACCTGCCATAAAACAGTGTGGATAAAATCACCTTTAACTCTGCAAATATGATTCTTTTTTTGGTAATACACATAACATGAATGGTATTTATTTATTTTTAGAGAGATAGGCTCTGGCTCTGTCACCCAGGCTGGAACTCCTGGGCTCAAGTGGATTTTTCACAATTTATAGAATGGGCATATCTCCTTTTTTTTTAAAAAAAAAGACATATTCCCAATGTTCAGTGATAACCTTTAGAATTCCAAAGATAAGGATAAATAAGAATATATTTGCTGGGGATTGTTATCATATTAAAATTTGTCATTAGTCTTACAGGTATTTTCATAAATACCTTACCTAAAGCATGGAAATAGATAGAAGTATAAAGATAATGTTAAACAATATATTTGCTTAAATGGGAAATGTGAGTCAAACTCAGTATTTTACAAAGGTTTAATTTCAGTTTTCAGTATTTTTAATACAAAATAATAAACCCTGTACTACTATTCTGCTATTGTGAATTTTGTCAGTTTCTAGATGTGGAGATTGATGCACTGACAAATTAAGAAAACAAATTAGGATGATCTGAGAAAAAAAAAAGAAAAGAAAAATATCATTAGAAAAATTCCTGGCATCACCAGTGGTTTAGATTACAAAGTGTTCAGGACATGCACTTACAGCCAGGGTCAGGCGCAAGGTGTCCCAAGAATGTATCCAAGGCAACGGGTATTGTCATCTGCAAAACCAAACAGTAAAATATTAACCGTAAATCAGTGCTTTAATGTGAACAGCAATCTGAAATCACGATGGGCTGTTAAAAAATTTTCGTAATTTGACGTGAAGTGGAGCTGAGACGACCTGGCAAATGCCAAATGTCTGCACAAGTGAGATCTTGGTGGTTTTTGTGCACCCCCCTGTGCCTGCAGCCCTGATTCATGGTTTCTGCAGCCACTGGCACCACCCCCACGTCAGGGATGCTGGGCAGACAGCAGGCTTGCTTTTCTGCCATGGCTGCTTTGCCTCCTGCAAGGGAGTCCCCAGATGCTCTCCTTGGCGAGGCTTCTCCTGTAGAACTACTGGAAGCCCTCAGGTCTCCCTGCCCTACACGAATACCACAGAGCTTCATCCCCGTCGTGTGTGCTTGTCTTTTCTCAGTGGATGCCAATGCTGGTGACACTACACTTACAGCTAGAAACCTTACAGGGCCGACTGACCAGAGAACCTCGAGGCTGGAGCTGTTCCTACCATTCACCGGAGAGACCCCCACCTGCCTCCCCCCCACCACGTTGTTTTCTCTTCTTTCAAATAACAGAAAATAAAACAGCACTTGGAGCACTCCAGGCAAGGCTCCAGGCACCAGGGTCTGGGAGGAGCAGGTGCATACAAAGAGGGACCCACATGCAGAAGCCTCTCTGTCTGACACACACTTGCTCTGAAGGGCAGAATTCTCTACAATTGCCCTCTGCCTCTTCCTGCTCACCAATCACTTAAAATCAAAAAAGACTAATTTTGTGATTGTCTCTCTTAGTGTATTTATTCTAAGATTACTTATTAGTTATCCCTTTTCCAACTAGAAAATGAGCTATTTTGGAAAGAACCCTATTTTACTAATCTTTATCATCCCAGTGCCTGGCACACAGTAAGTTTATAGTGAAGATTTGCTAAACAGACACGTGACCATGAGGAGGCCATCAGAAACCATATGCAGACACACGTGGGTGGTCACTGGCCACTGTAACCGCAAAGGACAACACGCGTCTGGATGCAAAATGAGGATGGAGGGAAACCAGTATGCAGGAGGGACGTAAGTCTGTTCCTTTGAAAGTGGCCGATGCTACAAGTTGAGGATCTTCCCAGAGAAGCCAAACAATGCAGGTAAATAACAAACACACACACAGATACATTTACACACACGCAGGTACATTTACACAAACAAATACATTTACACACACACAGATACAGTTACACACAGATACATTTACACACATGCAGAGACATTTATACACACAGATATATTTACACACACCCAGGTACATTTACACACACCCAGGTACATTTACACACACAGATACATTTACACACATGCAGATACATTTACACACACCCAGGTACATTTACACTCACGCAGATACATTTACACACTCAGATACATTTACACACACAGATACACTTACACATGCTCAGATACATTTACACACACCCAGGTACATTTACACTCACGCAGATACATTTACACACTCAGATACATTTACACACACAGATACATTTACACATACCCAGGTACATTTACACACGCATGTGCACACACACGCACACACGAGAAAGAGAGAGACTTACTCCACACCCAAGAGAGAAGCTGCCCCTCAAAAATGGAGCGATGCACAACCCACACAGTTAATTCAAACCACCTGTCCTGTCCCTCCAGCCCACATTACGCTGGACAGAGGCCTCAGGGTGGAGGAGTCACGCCTTGGTTCTTAGCAACGGGAACCTGAGCAATCAGCCCATCTAAGCCCCTCCATGGGGCACCTCTGCATCAGGCGCGTCCTCCTGAGCCACCCTCTGCTCTGCAGAGCCCCATGGTGACCTTTACCCGACTGAAATCCCCCTGAATTCTTCACACATAGACAGAACAAGCCCTCACACCGTTCCTCCTCCACTGCGGCACAGCTCAGAGGCTCATTCTCTAATTGGCTCTGCCTCTAGCCCATCACTGGAGCACAGGAGCCATACTACTTCATGGAAAGAAGGGGTCCACAGGACACCCACATCAAGGAGGGTGTGAACAGGAAGGGCCGTGAGTCTAAGCTGCTGTCACCCAGAAGAGCCGGCAGGCACCTCCCATCGGGGACCCAGCGGAGCTCAGTCTAGAGGCTCTTGCCCCACAGAAGAGGCCTGACACGTGCCAGGGTCACCACATCTCACCTCAGGAGATGAGTGAGGAAGCAGGCCAACCAAAGACATGGGGGACAGTGTGGATGCGAGGAAGACAATGGCCTACAGCCACCCCTTTTGTGATCAGAAGCAGGCAGCAGAACTTCCCAGGGCAGCAGAGAGCCAACTCCCCACGAAACTACAAAGTTTGAGCAGATGTACAAAGTTTGTACAGATGGAAAACACCAAGGACTCTCCAAAAACAGCAATAAAGACAGACACTGAAACGGCAATGCCACATCTGCAAAGTGAGGGAAGGTCAGACCTCAGGGCTGTGTACCTAAAGGTGGAGAACTGGGCTGATATGAGGGGAACGCTGCTGACACAGGACAAGCCAGATTTGGTGAGTGATGGTCACCTGGTCTTTGTGCAGGAAGAAGCTGAATCTACCGACACTTATGTTCACACACAGAAAAAATCATTCTCCTTTTTGAGTTTGGATTTCCAGAAAATCACTTTGTTGGGTCATGGGCCTGACTATGTCACTGTCACACCAGAGAGCCAACACCCCCATGTGACAGCTCCAGTTCTGAACTGCCCATCTCAGATGCCCTGAAAGCAGCCTGACCAGAGATTTCTCTGGACAAAAGAAAACATTTCTGTTATTTATTTACTTTTTTTTTTTTTTTTTTGAGGCAGAGTCTCAAGCTATTGCCATGGGTAGAGTGCTGTGGCATCATAGCTCACAACAACCTCCAACTTTTGGGCTCAAGCAATTCTCCTGCCTCAGTTTTTCTATTTTTAGTAGAGATGCGGTCTTGCTTTTGCTCAGGCTTGTCTCCAACTCGTGAGCTCAAGAGATCCATCTGCCTCAGCCTCCCAGAGAGCTGGGATTACAGGTGTGAGCCACCACGCCCAGCCTGAAAACATTTCTATCAGAAAAGTGTGTCCTCTGAAAATCATGTCATCCCCATGCCTGGGAGGAAAGCCCACTGTTCTGACCATGGTGTTAGCATCAGCCCATTGTACTCAGCTGGGGCGCCTGATGGGCTACAGAGCTCTTTCTCTGTGTAAAGTGTATATTTAACATTCTCCATACGCGAGTGTGTTCACAATAGCAACCTCTAAGATTTGGATCTAGGTTGTTCAAATCCTCCTGTTTCTAAAGTTTGCCAGTTTAAGTGGCATGGACACACCCTTTGAAGACCTTGCATCCTGACCGGAAAGGAGTGCCCACACCATCTCAGACCTGCCATTCCCAAGGACGGGATGGACGGCAGAGCACAGGCCTTGGGCAGCCTTTTTCTGCTATCCACCGCCTTCTTCTCTGCCCCTCTTAGCCAGCGTCAACCACTTCACTCTACGTAGGACTTTGGACAGCTCGTCCCTCTGCAAGGTTGGTGACTTTGTCTGTGACACTGCTACATGTCTAACTGGACCACGATGGCCTCAGGCCCTTCCCTAAAGCAAACCCTAACACCTCCCTTCTCCTGAGGGAGAAGCCCCCAGGATTGGGGGTGGAGCTCGGTGATGGCAAGAGGAGAAGCACAGGAGAGCAGCGAGCCCACACCACCTTCATTGCAAAGAGGGAAGACAGCAGCCTGCCCCCTTTCCTGTCAGCTCCCAGCCACCTCATGTCCGCTGCAGACAGGTGGACCTTCCCATGCCTTCCCTGGGAAGACACACACTCTGCAAAACTACCCGAACTTAAGTTTGGTGGAGTCTGTAACTAAGTTCCTATCAATTTGGTGAATTATTTTTGGCGTCCTAACTCTTTTGATCATATCAATAGATAGTCTTTCCAAGACTCTGACTGCCTGAGATCAAGACAGCCCAGAGTGTGTGCTCCCACTTAATGGGCACCATGTAGGGGTGTATGGCACACCTTTTGGGGTGCAGGACACAACTACAAGATGGACTCTACCTAACAAACACAAATATTGTGACCTGGTTGTTTCTACTCTCCCATTTACCTGAAATAAAGATTAAAAAAAGACAGCTCAGAAGGTTTCTGCCTTCCCACAACATGCTGATCCAGAGTCAGGGGAGAAAGCTTCAGTGACTGGCCCAAAGGTATCAGCTGAGCTCAGCGTGGCTCATCTTCCCCGACCACTTACGGCAGGCAACCTCAAACCACGGCCCGCGGGCCACATGCAGCCCACCCAGGACATTTATCTGGCCCCTTCGAAATAAGATATGTGCAGTGTGCATAGCAATTTGTTCATAGTTTTTTTGTTTAAACTATAGTCTGGCCCTCCAACGCTCTAAGGGAGAGTGAACTGGCCCCCTGTTTAAAAAGTCTGAGGACCCCTGACTTATGGAATGTCTTTGTTAAAAGTCAAATGAGAAAAACACCACAGCCACCCTTACAGTTGGTGTGTGTCCTCATGGAGAATTACCATTCCTGGAGAATGAAATGGGCCATTTCACTTGTTCTTCTCTAAGCATTTTCTAAAATATATTGTATTTCATGGCTGGCAGCTTATAATCTTCACATCCTGGTAAAATCTGCAAATCCACGCACTCACCCTTCTAACATCAAGGGTAACCATAGCTTCTTGAGACACCCTCAGTGGAACTGTGATCCGAAGGACAGTGGAATTGGTATTAATTATCTGTGGACTCAGTGAAAACCACGGGGAGAAACTGGAGCTGAGGCAGGACTTCGGCTTCCACTCCAGATCTGACACTCGGAAGGTGACCCTTGGGACGGCACTTTGCCAATGAAACGTGTAGTAGAATGGCGGGACACTGATTGGTCACTCTGCCTGCTCTCAGTGGCCTCACTGAGCAGCCACGTGGACAAAGGACAGATGGGCCCTGGCCTCACTCTTGCGGGACTCTCAAAGTCTGCAGACAGACCCCATTCAGCCTCTGGAGCCCCAAACTCCAAGCCCCGCACACCCAGAGGGGAAGTGCCAGCCCTGCCCTTGGTGCCCCCAACACCCAGGTGGCCACCCCCTCGTGTCTGCTGAAGATGGCTTGAGGGACTTTGTGGTTCCTTTAATGGCAGTGACACCTAATCTCAGGGTGACCGCAGGTCCCAGTAAGTCAGCATAATCCCAGCTAATGTCCAGACAACATCATTTCCTGGCTCTCTCAACTGTACCCTGATCTAGTCAACAAGGTAGAAGGCCAGGCCGGCGCTCCGACCCTCAGCCCATCCTGTGCTCCGCACAAAATCAGCAGAGACAGGGTGTGTGAAAGATTTCTGAAAACTGTGGGCTGTCATATCTAAGTTCACCCTATTTAGAGCAAATAACAAAGGGCTTGGTCAGATAAGAAATCAACCAACCCTGCTGAAAGGGAGAATGTTGTCTTTAAAGCCAGTGAGGGGCTTCAGGACAGTCTGTGAGACACGGTGCCTGGAACACACGTGTTCTCCGGGTTAACCTGGGTGCTCACTCAGTATTGTATCTCATTATTTGCCATCGCAATTGGCCTCTGTGGAGCTCAAATCATTTTTAAACAGGACATTTAAAACATTTTTAAACATGTTTTATATTTCAAAAACAAATACATAAATGACTCACAAGACAGAGAAAAGTTATACCATTGTATAAATACTTGAATAACTGTATAATTGATCTTTTACTTGAAATAGATGTGTGTATACATACATGTAGACTTATTTGTCGACCATTGAAATATCAAGCAACTTAACTGTCAACTTAAAATGTTGAACAAAGTCCACAAGTGGGTTTTGCAGCCCTGCTGGGAGGGCTGCCCTGCACTGGCAGGGCAGGGACATGGCATACAACACTTCTTGTCTGACTTTGTCTGTGGCCAGTGGTCAGCGACTGTGCCCAAACTCAAGGCTGCCCTCGGGCTATTTTACCCCGAGCCAAAGGAGGAGTCCTCAGTCTGACACGTCCTCGCTGCACGAGACGCAGGAGCGGTGCCCATCAGGGTGAAAGAATAGGGCATGGTAGGAACATAAACGCCACTCAACTCCATGGACGTGATCACACAAAGAAAACTCTGGAAAAGATTCACAGGATCCCACATAAAAGAAGCCCCAGTCCCACAGACAGAGAGATGACTAAATTCTGGCACGAGAAACTCACCTTCAAACCCAGGAAAGGTTTCCGGCACTAGGCGAGGACGCAGAGCTCCTCTCAGCCCCTATCCGGAGAGGGAGAAGGTTAGATCCCAGAGGCTGAGAGACAGAATTCTCTTTAACGTAAGATGCTGGTGAAACCTTACTTGCGGCGTTTTGGCGGGATGTGGCGTACGCAGACCACGGGTGCTGGTGCTGCTCAGCTTGGCACAATCATGTCAAGCTGAGAAACCATGACGGAGAGAAGTTTCTGAGCTCTGAACACGGAGGAGGCGTGCAGGGCTGGGCGAGACCCTGTGTGAACGGGTGAAATCCTCCTGTGAGCGGCACGTTTCCCATGAAACGCTCTTAACACCATGAAAGAACAACACTCGTGTGACAAAAAGCCAGTGTAACGACAGTGAAGGGGAGGCCCAGGTGCGCAGATGCCTCCGCGCAGGAGACCAGAGAATGCGTTTAACAGAACTGACCTTCCCAGCCAGCGGCCTCCTCCCGGGGCAGTGTCAGACAGGGGCATGGGGGGCCCATCCCACTCTCCATCCACATGTCCATCCAGCTCCCGGAGTCCAGGACCGCTGCTCTAATTGCTCTTCTGTGGTGCCAGCTTGTCACTGGACACATCAGATTGGAGGGTTTGGAATATAGATTAGACAAAGTAAGACACCGAATACTTTTTCAGCAGGTTAGATAAAATCTCAAACAGCGACGACTTCAAGTGATAGTTAGGTGAACTGTGTCTCTTTTGAATTAACTAAATATTTCCCGCTTGATTAGGAACACGACCTAGGACAAAGCAGTTGGTTAAACGTAAAAAGTATAAACTCTGTTTAAATAGCACGGGTCATTTCACTTAGGAGACCTCAACTGGATCATGAGGACAAATTACCTTTCCTTTCTGCCACGAGGAATGTGTGTGAACAGCCCAGTGGGCGCAGAACAGGGAGGACAGGCCTCCGTGGCTGCTGGACCGGTGGCCAACCGTGGCAGGGCGGGAGAGAAAACTAGTAGGATGTTCACTGAGATCTGTTTGCAGGAAAACATCCCGACCTAATGCAAACAGAATCCCAAGACAGACACCCGAGTCCACCTAAGTCCTCGTCTCAGCGTGCAGAGCAGGCGTGGACAGCGCTCTAGCTTCAGTCCGTGCTGGGAGGGGAAAGCCCTGCTTGGAGAAAGCCTGAGGCAATTCATCCAACTGACCAGAGCAAAGCAGGACAAGGGTGGAGAGACCCTGGGGGCAGAGGTCAGGTGCTTTCTGTAAAGAGGAAGGCGGCAAATCCTCCAGGCTCCTGGTCCTCCTCAGTTGCAGCAAGGAAGCAGCTGCACTCCCACAAACCATGGTGTGGCTGTGGCTGACTGGGCTTTATTTCAAACTGGGCAGTGGGACACAGCAACTCACTGGCCTGGACAGGCCAGGATAGGGGTATGAAGAGGAGGCAGAAGACCCTGCATGTGGCCAAGCACACACACCCCCGGGGCCCCTGCAGGCTGGCCAGCACCTGGAGCTGCACCCAGGGCCTCTGAGAGTGTCTTCGAAAGCCCTGGGTGTGCAATTCATAATTGCCAAGTCATGGAAGAAGCCCAAGGGCCCATCGACCCACAAATGGATTAATAAATTGTGGTACATGTACACCATGGAATACTATGCAGCCTTAAAGAAAGATGGAGACTTTCCCTCTTTCATGTTTACATGGATGGAGCTGGAACAAGCAAAGTATCTCAAGAATGGAAGAAAAAGTATCCAATGTATTCAGCCCTACCTTGAAGCTAATTTATACCTTTCCTATGAAGGCTATAACCCAATTATAGCACAAGAGTATGGGGAAAGGGGCAAGGGAGGGGAGGAAAGGGAGGAGGATGAGTGGAGAGAGTGTAAATGGTGGGATCACATTTATGGTGCTTACAGGTGAAACTTACTAAATGCAGAATACAAATGTTTTCATACAATAACCAAGAAAATCCCATGAAGGTTATGTTGAACAGTTGGATGAAAATATTTCCGATTGTATATGAAGCCAACACATTGTACCCCATGATTGCACTAATGTACACAGCTATGATTTAATAAAAAAAAAATAAAATTAAACACACACACACAAAGCAAAATCCTCAAATATGTTGTTTAGAATGGCTACAAAGCATTACTGGGAACTGGCTAGGAATAGTTTAAGGATTATCTGCCAGGCCCTACCCAAAGGTAGGAATTGTCTGAGTATATGGCATAGTGATCTGGGATCACTATGGTTTAAAGACTAGCTGCAGCTGGGAGGAGTGTTTCCCAAGACCTGACCCAAAAGCAAAATGTAAAGCTGTGGTCAGTGCCAAGAGAGATGGTCACATATGATTATGCAGAGGAGATAAGTCTGGGATACTTGTTCGGGGACAGAGAGATTCATGAGGAACTAAATGGAAAACTAAGATAGAGAATCAGTCAGGTGGTTTGGATTCTAATTTTGAAAAGGGAGAATTTATTGCAAGCACTTCTTTTGAGAATACCCAGACTGTGGTCTGGGTTGTGGTGGCCCCTCTGCTTAGATGCACTGCATTAGGCTGGGCAAAAATGTCATCACATAGGCCAGGTGCCATGGCTCACATCTGTAATCCTAGCACTCTGGGAGGCCAAGGCAGGAGGATCACTAGAACTCAGGAGTTCAAAACCCCATTTTTGCTAAAAATGGAAAAATTAGCCTGTCATCATGGTGGGCGCCTATAGTCCCAGCTACTCAGGAGGTTGAGGCAGGAGGATCACTTGAACCCAGGAGTTTGAGGTTGCTGTGAACTGGCTGATTTCATGGCACTCTGGCCTGGGCAACAGAGACTCTGTTTCAAAAAAAAAAAGAAAATTCATCATTTGTATCACCAACTTTGCCTGTGACCAGGTGCTGATTTATTTGTTTGGATCCTGTGATCTCCAGAGTTATGTGTGATAATCACATCTTTTGACACTAGTATAGATTGCTCTTTAAGGAGAAATCTAGAGTCAATAAAGAAATAAAAACAAGATAACTTGTTGTTTCCTTAATGGTTCACATATTACTCTTCATACACATCATCTAATTTTAATCTCACAACAACCCTTGGCACATGCTTATTCTCATTTCACAGATGAGAAAACTGAGGTGAGAGAGTTAAGTGATTTGTCAACACCACATAGGTAGTACAAACTAGAGCCAGACCCCAAATCTTAGTCTTTTGACGTAATCCAGTAAATCCCATACTTCTTTTCTGCCATTACTTTTTTTTTTAAGACAGAATCTCACTCTGTTATCCAGGCTAGAGTACCATGGTGTCATAGCTCCTGCAACCTCAAACTCCTGGCTCTGGTGATCCCCCTGCCTCAGTTTCCTGAGTAGCTGGGACTACAGGTGTCCACCACAAGGCCTACCTACTTATTTTTTTTATTTTTAGTAGAGATGGGATCTTGCTCAGGCTGATCTTGAACTTCTAACCTCAAGCAATCCACCCACCTTGGCCTCCCAGAGTGCTAGGATTATAGGTTGTGAGCCACTGGGCCCGGCCTATAAATTTTTTTTTTTTTTTTTTTTTTTTTTTTAGCAATATACTTCTAAACTTGCCTTAGTAATCCTGTATCAAGTAAGGGAGATGATATCTAATTTTGCTTGGCCTGAGTTTTTCTTGAGACTAAAGAGTGGTAGTGAAGCTAGATTACTTTGTAGACAAAGAGTTTTCTTTTAGCTATTTCTTATTCTGGTGCTTTGACCTTAGAAGAAGTAAGATATGTGGCATCCAGAATCTCATTTTAGTTAAAGAACAACTTGGCCATAATGTGCATGAGCTGTTGTGTTACGGAAGGGCCCTGAGAAGTGCTATGGAATTTTCATGTTTGATAAAAATGTGGTTCTCATGATTATCTCAGTTACGTCTAAGAAAAATGGTTTTTGTCTAATGGAAACGTATAAAGGCACTGTACAATATAAAAAGTGTCAGTTGTTTAGTAACTTAAATTTCCAACTAAGTGTTCTTAGATATCAAGGAAAATAATTATAAAATGCCTTGTAAGACATCAGCAGTTTCTATAATCTCAACAGGTTCAGTTCATCTTCTAAGAATTTTGGAAGCAAAGTTTTCTATGAAGGCTAGAAGAAACTCCAAAGGAAATTCTAGCCCTTTGTAGAGCTTATAGATGTTGGGTTGAGCAGAAATCCTTAATATTTGCAAGATGGAATTCTAACAATAAAGCCAAATAAAATGAGTTATTTTGTTTTATCTATTGTTTTCATTTTTTGAATATGAAATAAAGTAGATTGTTACAAAACAAAGTATAAAATAATAAATAAAATAATAGCTATTTTTGTTATGCACAAAAGATACTATGCTTTAAGATGATTTGGAAGTCAAGTCTGAGGAAAATTTGCTTTAATTTAGTCATTTTTCCTTTCCCTCCCTCTGTACCTGGTCTCCTTTTGCCCCTTGGTTTCTGTTGACTTCTTAGCTTTCTGGCCAAGGAGGGCAGGTTCATGCCTGGAGTAAAGGTACCTACCTTGTTTTCTAGTAAGAGATGGTCTGAACTGACATCTTAGATATCTTGGGAATGGTGCCTCCTTCCTGGATCTTCCACTTCCTCTTTCAAATGTAGCCGTGATATATACCCTACTCTTTGGTTTACAGTCCCTCATCAGAACTAAAAATGAATGTGATTATACTACATGAAGTATGACTTTTAAAGACATGGAATCTTAAAACCTTCAACTTCTGTAGGAGTAGGCCAGGACCAGTATGTAGGAATCACACCAGTGATGTGTGTTGTATATTTGTTAGTATCTAAACCTCTGGTGGATATGTCTGCCCTCACAGTCTGGCCCTTTTTCCACCAGGAAAAAGGCCGTGGCCGTGGTTCTAGCTCCTGAGGCAAGGAGGTAAGTAGCAATGTACATGAGCCGCAATGTCACCTGGTGCCCCATGTAGACCTTTGTTTTTATTTTATTTTTTGTTTTATTTTTTTATTTCAGTTCAATGTTAGAGTACAAATAACCAAGTCAATATTTGAATTTGTTAGGTAGAGTCCCTGTTGTAGTTATGTCCTGTACCCAAAAGGTATGCCATATACCACCATTGTGCCGATTCAGTGGGAGCAGCCTAAATGTCCCCACCTCTTTCTCCCCTCCCTCATTCTCCTTTCCTCCAATTTGAATTGAAATGAGTTTTTCTCCTCTGTGGGCCTGTGAATTAGATTGTCTATTGGCTTCATATAAGTATTGAGTACATTGTATATTTGCTTTTCCATTCTTGTGATACTTTACTAAGAGGAATGTGTTTTAGCTTCATCTAAGCTAGTAAAAGAGATGTGAAGTCACTATCTTTTTTATGGCTGAATAGTATTCCATGGTACACATATACCACAGTTTGTTAATCTATCCCTGAGTTGATGGGCATTTAGGTTGTTTCCACATCCTGGCAATTGTAAATTGAGCTGCAATAAACAATCTAGTGCAAATGTCCTTATGGTAAAATGATTTTTTTTTCTTCTAGGTAATGAGATGGTGGGGTCATAATGGGAGGTTTAATTTGAATTCTTTGAGGATTCTCCATGCTTCTTTCCAAAGAGGCTGTATTGGTTTTCAGTCCCACCAAAAGTGTAAAAGTGTTTCCTTCTCTCTACATCCATGCCAGCCTCTGCAACTTTGGGATTTTATTTTGTGGGTTAATCTTACTGGGTTAGGTGGTATCTCAAGGTGGTTTTGATTTGCATTTCTCTGATGATTAGGGATTATGGGAATTTTTTCATGTGTTTGTTAGCTATTCGTTTATCTTCTTCAGAGAAGGTTCTGTTCATGTCTCTTGCCCAGTGATAGATGGGATTGTTTGTTCTTTCTTGTTGATTAGTTTGAGTTCTCTATAAATCTAGTTATCAAGCCTTTGTTAGATTTATAACATGCAAATATCTTTTCCCATTTTGAAGGTGGTCTATTGGCTTTGATGTGTCCTTTGCTATGCATCATGTAGACCTTTGAAGCATAACAAATGTATGTTTCTCCTCATTCTTAACATATTTGCCCATTGCCCCTGCATAAGCCTGGTTCCCTCATATGATCTGTCTTCTTCACCCTAGCTGCCTTGGCATCACTGGCCACTTTGGGCTCCTCAGCTCTAACTGCCAAATTTGTTCAGATCTGCTGGCCTCCTTGGCTCTGACCATGTAGTTCCTGGACATCTCCTCAGCCCCAACTGCTAGCTTTGCCAGCCTGCCATTCCTGGGTGCCTGAAGGGAAGGAAAGGAAAGAACAAGGGAAGGAAAATTTATAATGTTAAGGTTTTTAAGTCTAAGGATACATTACTCAGTAGTATTCTCTGTGCTTAAATTCATCATGGATGTATAACTGTCTTCAGAGAGGTAAAATTATCAAAATGTCAGCTGTGAAGTTCTTGGTCACTCTTCACTGAGTAGAATAAGCCTTTTGCAGATGTGAGAGCAGCTGATACCTGACTAGAGGAGGACAACTCTTGTGCTGGTTTGGAAACATTTTCTATAGGGAAGTATGTTCTATAGTCATCATTTACCTAAGAAGCCAACTTGCTGTATACTAGTTCCTGTTTTTGCTACTTTGTTATCATTTTCACACTTTTAAGCTTTCTATATAAGGAAATGTTTTCTTGGTATACAAAGTAGCTTTTCTCATACTTAAATTCCTTTATTTTGGCCTTAGTGATTCTCTTTTATTGGTATGTTCAAACTAACTATACTTCAGTAATAAACAATACCAAAGTCTCAGCTACTTGACCTAGCAAAAGTTTATTTCTTACTCACTTTGCATATCCAACACAAGGCAGCAAAGGGGTCTGTCTATTCATCTAAGATAGTCAGGGACCTAGATTTTTTTTCAGTTGGGGGGGGCTCTATCTCAATACATTTGTCCACAATCATTGTTGTAGGAAGAAGGAAATGTTTCTAATTGCTCACTGGCTCTTAATACCTGCCAAAGAGTGACCAGAATCATTTCTATTTTCATTTGATTGTGCCAAGCAAGTCACATGTATGTGATGAGCTTCAATGCAGTCTTGTGTGTGAGGAGAACTGGAGATAGCCCTAACGACCACCATATTTCCCTGAGTTATGTAGTTATGAGTCTTATTACATTAGATCTTGGTGATACCAATGAAAACCAATTTACTTTCTCATATGAAAATAGTGAACACTTGACATTTTTTTTTGAGACATCTGGGCTTATGAATATTGTTCTTGACTAAATTCCAAACTTTTTGTTTATTTGTTTTTGTTTGCTTTTGAGACGGAGTATTGTTCTGTCACCCTGGCTAGAGTGCAGTGGCATTATAGCTCACTCATCACAGTTCACTGAATTCTCAAACTCCTAGGCTCAAGCAATTTTCCTGTCTCAGTCTCTCAAGTAGTTGGGACTATAGGTATGCATTACCATGCCTGACTACTTTTCAATTTTTAGTCAAAATGAGGTCCTGCTTTGGCTTTCCAGAGTGCTAGGATTACAGACATGAGTCCCTGAACCTGGCTTCCAAGTTCTTTTCTTTTCTTTCTTTTTTTTTTTTTTTTGAGACAGAGCCGCAAGCTATCACCCTGGACAGGGTGCTGTGGCATCACAGCTCACAGCAACCTCGAATTCCTGGGCTCAAGCGAGTCTCCGGCCTCTGCCTCCCAAGTAGCTGGGACCACAGGCACCCGCCACGATGCCCAGCCATTTTCTTTTTTTTTTTGTTGCAGCTGTCATTGTTGTCTGGCGGGTCCAGGCTGGATTCGAACCCACCAGCTCAGGTGTACGTGGCTGGCGCCCCAGCCCGTTGAGCCACAGGCGCCGAGCCCCAAGTTATTTTCATGTAGGAATTAGGCAGGTATACTGTGACCTCTTTGTATGTCACACATTTCTCTCATACTGGCATTTTTTTCTGTACTTGTCCTGGGGAAAACCTTATTCCTGTGGCTTGTCTCTTTCTTCCCTGTCTTGCAGAGTTCAGTCTCTTTTTGGGAGCCTGTCCCTCTTAATATCTAGGAAGATCCAAGAAAACATCTCCTTCTGTTTAATATTAGTTGTTCACTTGCTAGAGCCTTCTTTCTTTTCAAGTTACTTAGCTTCAGGTGGAAGAAAGTTTCCTAAAAGAATTTCAAATTAAAAATTATATCAATTCTTCCCACTATGCAATTTCTTTTCATGTAAGTTAGCAGAATTGTGTAATTATGAATGGATCTAGTGGTTGTTAGCAAGTTATTGTGAAATATCAATAGCAATGACAACAGAAATAATGATCCATTTTATCTGTGTAGACATTAGCAGTTTTAACCATATGAGATGCCACTAATTGTCATGCATGCTATAGGTTTCAGATGAAAATATGATAGGTTATCCCTCATATTCAGTGCTGAGACATTATAGAGTTTTTAATAAGTTTGAGGAAGCTGGTTTCTCATTTGTCTTTAGGAAGGAGTGGAGTGGGCAAGACAACAAAGATTAATACCCTTAGTCCATTAAGAGCCCTCCCATGTTGGGAAACATTCATTCTGTCAATGTTTTTTACTATTCCACTGATAGAACACCAGGGACCACCTACATAGGAAAGTAATACAATTTAGTCTTTTAATGAGAAGTTATAAAATGTCCCAAGAAGAAGAAATATAAAATTCTACTTAATTAACACAAGAAATGGGAATATATTTGCTTTATTTCTGTATGTTGGTTTTCTAAGGGAAAGAGGACAAAGAGGATGAAGATCAAAAGGGAAAGAATCATGGACAAAGAAAAGGGAGAGAAGAATCTGATAAAGGGGAGAGCTTACTCATGGAGAGACGCACAAACACAATGCCCGTGTGTGCTTACCTCCCATCTGGGCCCTCAAGAGCTATGGAAGTACATTTGTAATCATGGGATGTTGTGAAATAGCAGCATCCTCATTTATCCTTGCAGAATATTGCCAGTTATTATAAGCAACTTAAGAATAGGAACAGCTCATTAGAAAGATTTTTATCGTCCTTTTTTTTGAGACAGGGTCTCACTTTGTCACCCTTGGTTGAGTGCTGTGGTGTCAAAGTGCATAGCAACTTCAAACTGTTGGGCTCAAGTGATCCTCTTGCTTCAGCCTCCCAAGTAGCTGGGACTACAGGCACCTGCCATAATGCCTGGGTGTTTTTAGAGAAGGGGTCTCGCTCTTGTTCAGGCTGGTTTGGAACTCCTGAGCTCAGGTGATCCACCTCTCTCCACCTCCCAGAGTGCTAGGATTACAGGTGTGAGCTGTTGTGCCTGGCCTAAAACATTTTTATCTTTTTAATACTACATTGCATTTTAGAAAGTTCAAGTATGGTGTAGGTGTATTGTCTTTCATTACTTGCCATGAGGAAGTTCAGAGGGGGCCACATTTAGCACATGAATCAGAGCTCCCTCGCTGTCAGTTATCCCTTGTCCAGGGCCCAGTTCACTCTTCCTGGTCTGGTCCAGTGCACACCTTTCCAAAGCTAACTCTGAACAGAAGCCCATGTCAACTAGTTGGGTCTTTTGCCATGGCAGATAATGTTGAGGTTTGACAACTAAGTTTGCAAACTCATCCTAGAAAAAGTGTTACATACCTCACTGGTGAATATCACTATGGTTACCTTCAAAGTACTCCCCTTGAGAAACTATGCACCAAAGCCAGCTCCTAGTCCGCCCTTCAAAGCAATTTAGGAATGCTTTTTATGGAATGGCCATCAGAGATCAGAACTGGTATTGTACCAGGTCTGAAAATTAAGTTTGTGAACTCATCCTAGAGAAAGGGGAATACTTTGAAGGTGACCATAGCGATAGCAATGAGATATGTAGCGCTTTTTCTAGGATGAGTTCATGAACTTAATTGTCAGACCTTGTAGCTTCAACACTTGCTTAAACTGTTGCTGTTCTACTAGTACTTTTTCATCATTTGGGGAACAAATTGAGTAATATAAGAAGAAATAAATTTTTATTACTTTGTTTAACAAATATTTAATTGAGGGCCACCTATTTAACTGTGCTAAGATCTGTGTATTAACAATCAATAAAGTCGGCACAATTTTTACTCTTATTTAATTTGGAATTTGGGGGGAAAACAAAAATAAAATAATTACATAGTGTTCTGATAGAGTATCTTATTTCATAGGGAAGTAGTGAAATACTTTCATCTCTTTATTCCCTTACATTCCACCTCCCCCCATAATTCACATAATAAACAAGAAAGCTAAGATAAAACCTCGCCCCCTTTTATGTAAAAATATCAGGACAGGCCAACTCTGGGCAAGCATGACTATTGTTTTCTTTAGTCCTTTTGGCTCTGCATTGACCAAGACTCCTTCCCATCTCCTTAGGAGCCTCTTCAAATTATTTGAGATTGTTTCCTTTCTTTACTTTTTATAAGAACAAAGTTTTAGGGACGGTCTGGGAAGTTACTGGGGAGTAGTTACCTCATGAAGGAGAGGGAGACATAAAAAATGTGGCTTATCCAGGAGGCAGCTTTAGATTCTTCTCTTGCTGATGGGATGGGACCATTAAGTTCTAAGAGGGCTGTAAAGATGAAGAGGGTACAGTCCCTGCTGTCCTAAAACAGTATGTGATAACTACAATTAGGAAGTATGTGATAGAGGGTACGGTCCTTAGGAAGTATGTGAAGAGGGTACAGTCCCTGCTGTCCTAAAACAGTATGTGATAACTATAAAATAATTAAAGAGGCATGCAGAAGTGGGAGCTATGGATGCCTCTGACTGTTATGCTCTTGGAGAGCTTTGTGAAAGAGGTGGCATCTAGGCTGATACTGAAAGAGACATGAAGATCGCATAGTCATTCTGGATAGGATGTTAGTTATGGGCCCTCACTCAGGGACTGTCCATGCTGCCAGTGGACATGCAACTAAGGAACAGGGCATCTCAAGTTGGGGTTATGGGAGGGTGGCCCAGCCACTCCATAAGAGATAGGAAGGGATTTACTGCATTCAGGGGACTCTTAATGTATCTTGATCAATTGAATATGGGGCTTTCATTTATTGGACAGTGGAAAATATGCTAAATTTTGATGCAATGAAATTTTCAAGAATGCTGCAATCGAAACGGTGATTTGGGAAGCTTATTATTATGGCAGCAGTGTACAGGTTGATTAGAGGTGAGGAGACCATTTAGAAGGTGTTCTGTTCATGCATGGGAAGATAAGAATCGTCCATAGAATTCAGAATGAAAGGAAGAGAGTAATAAGGTTTATCTTGTAATATGAATGACCCTGGTGTTATTCACAGAAACTTAGTGTATTGCCAGGTTGTAAAATGCAGATGAGAGTGACTATAGTGGAACAAGGCAAAAGTTTGAAGATCAGGGGAGTAAAACTTATTATGCAATGGACAGTGATGGCTTTTGGTACTTTAGAAATCTGAGAAAGAAGCCATAAATATGTGGGGTGCTGTTACCCTTCATAAACAAAATGGCATTTTTCTATGGATTTAAAAATATTCACAAATACCTCTTGGAATGTAATTTTCCATGGACTAATGTGATGTATGTCAAAAGTGTACATATATATTTTTTATCAGTGGTTTTTCTTTAAAAAGTGGGTGAAGATTTCTTTCCGTTTAAATGTAAAATGTTAATTTAATTTAGTCTTTGCAGCATGGGAATGGGATACTAATGTGGCTGAAGACAGCAGTTTATTTTTCATGGATTTCACCATTTCAGAAACTTCACACTTATGAAAAATATTATTGATAGGAAAAGAAATTTGAAACCAGACTCCAACTTCAATGAGAATTATGTAGTTTTTCCATTATGCTGCTTAAATTCTCCACAGAGCCTATGCCTCAGAGCAGGGACTTAGTATCACTCTGTTGTATAGGAAAACAAAGGACTCTAGAGCAGATTCTGAAGTGATTTTCTCCGTCTACCTCTGGATTGCTGTTCTTGGAAACAAATGCTTGGTTTAGTCCAGTGGAGGATTCTGTTTTGTAGAGAAATTGGCCAGCAGTGTGCAGTTACAGGATTGTGCAAACGTAGCCAAAGCCACATTTGCTTTAACCCCTCACCCTAACGGTGCAAATGTACTTTGGAGTCTGAATCTTAGAAAGACTAATTATACACTTATATGATAAATATTTCACTTATACACTTATATGTCAATTATACACTTATATGATAAAGCCCATCATATTTATTTTGTTTGGATTAATTATCCTGGAATGAAGTCTTCAACTAAGCTAAGTCTGATACCCCTTAAATTTTTATTACTTTTTTAGCTGAAAACCAATGTTCTGCTTTGTATATTCATAAGCCTTTACATAGTTTGGTGATAAGAGGTTACGTGGATTGCTCGGTGCATTGAGAATAAAGGACATGCTGGTCCTGCTCTCTCTTAAATTTGTCAGACTGACTTCTAGAACAGCATTCAGTCCTGGAAACTGCTCCTGAAGAAGGGTTACACAGAATAAAGTTACCTTTCCAGGAATGAATAGGTGAAGGAGACTTGAGATCTTATCATTCAAGAACAGCTGGGTGGTTGGTCTGGAGAGGAGATGACTCAAAGGCTATCATAGTTATGGTATTTCACTGCTGCAGGTGCCATAGTTATGGCTAGCAGAGGGCCATACTCTCTCCGAGTAGCTGAGACTATAGTTGCACAATATCATCCCTGGCCAATTTTTTATATTTTTATAGAGATGTGGTCTTACTTTTGCTCAGGTGGTCTTGAACTCCTGGTCTTAAGCAGTCCTCCCACTTTGGCCTCCCAGAGTGCTAGGCTTGAGTGACTACATCTGGCCCTCTTGTAGCTTTTTGAACATGTATAATTATTTATTTATTTCTTTGTTGAGACAGAGTCTCACTTTGTTGCCCTTGGTAGATTACTGTAGCATCATAGATCATAGCAACCTCAAACTCTTGGGCTCAAGTGATCCTCTTGCCTCAGCCTCTGAAGTAGCCGGGATTATAGGTGCCTGCCACAATGCCTGGCTATTTTTTCTATTTTTAGTAGAGACAGGGTCTCTTACTCAGGGTGGGCTTGAACTCCTGAGCTCAAGCGATCCACTCAACTTGACCTCCCAGAGTGCTAGGATTATAGGTATGAGCCATAATAAATTATTTTTATCTATATTTACCTTACAGAGCTATGGAGCTCTAGAACTTAATCCCATTATCTAGCTACAATTTTGTATCCATTATGTATCTGTTAATCCATTTCTGAGCCTCTAGTCACCATAATTCTCCTTTCTACTGCTGTGAGCTTAATTTTTTTTTGTTCCACATATGAATGAGAACATTCAGTATTTATCTTTCTGTGCCTGACTTATTTAACATAAAATAATATCTTCTAGGTTTATCCATGTTTATTGTTAATGACAAGATTTCATTTATTTTTATTGCTGAAAGGGCGTTTCTTGCATATAGATACTGTTCATTTGTTGATGGACATTTATTCTGGTTGATTCTCTATCTTAGCTACTATGAGTAGTGCTGCAATAAACATGATGGTGCAGCTGTCACTTTGATATACTGGTATCCTTTCCTTTGGATAAATAAATACTGAAGTTGTGGGATTGCTAAATCATGTGGTAGTTCTATTTTTAGAAGCATTTTCCCTATGTTCTCTTCTAGTGTGTATGTTTATATAAACATTATATGTGTGTGTATATGTACACTATGTATATATGTGTGTATATATAATATTTCTATATATAGACATGAACATATATATCATATATATAGTTTTGTGTCTTATGTTTAAGTGTTTAACTCATTTTGAATTGATTTTTGTATCTGAGAAATAGAGACCTAGTTTCATTGTTCTGCAGTTTTTCTAGCACTATTGAAGAGGATGTCCTTTCCTCAATCTGATTGGAATTCTTTATTTATTTATTTTTTGAGACAGAGCTTCAAGCTGTCACCCTGGATAGAGTGCTGTGGCATCACAGCTCATAGCAACCTCCGATTCCTGGGCTCAAGTGAGTCTCCTGCCTCCGCCTCCCAAGCAGCTGGGACTACAGGTGCCCGCCACAATGCCTGGCCATTTCTTGGTTGCAGTCGTCACTGTTGTTTGGCAGGCCCAGGCTGGATTCGAACCCATCAACTCAGTTATACATGGCTGGCACCTTAGCCCATTGAGCCACAGGCGCCGAGCCTTTATTTTTATTTTTAATAATGATATACAGTCTTTATTTTGAAAAAAATGACAATTATTTTAACAGGATTTAAATATCTCCCATCATCTCATGTCACTGTTACAATTGTTTGCTGTATTTCTTTCTTTTTTTAAATTAAATCATAGCTGTGTACACTAATGCAGTTATGGGGTACAATGTGCTGATTTTATATACAATTTGAAATACTTCCATCAAATTGGTTGGCATAGCCTTCACCGCATTTTCTTAGTTAATGTGTTAAAACATTTATATTCTACACTTAGTAGGTTTAACATGTACCCTTGTAGAATGCATGATAGGTGTGGTCCCACCAATCACCCTCCCTCTACCTATCCTTCCCCTCCCCTGCTCTTCTCCTCTTCTTTCCCCTTCATCTTGAGTTGTAGTGGGTTATAGCTTACACATGGAAGTGTGGGTGCTTATAAATTGGTTCCATAGTAGGGCTGAGTACATTGTATACTTTTTCTTCCATTCTTGAGATACTTGGATAAGAAGAATATGTTCCAACTAGATCCATGTAAACGTGAAAGAGGTAAAGTTTCATCTTTTTTCTGGCTGCATAATATTCCCTGGTGTACATATACCCCAATTTATTAATCCATTAGTGGGTCAGTGGGCACTTGGGCTTCTTCCATGACTTACCAATTATGAATTGGGCTGCAATAAACATTATGGTACAAATATCTTTGTTATAAAGTGATTGTTGGTCTTCTGGATATATACCTAGTAGAGGAATTGAAGGTTCAAATGGCAGGTCTATTTTTAGATCCCTAAGTGATCTCCAAACATCTTTCCAAAAGGAACATATTAGTTTGCATTCCCACCAGCAGTGCAGAAGTGTTCCCTTTTCTCCACATCCATGCCAACATCTCTGGTTTTGGGATTTTGTTATGTGGGCTAATCTTACTGGAGTTAGATAATATCTCAAAGTGTTTTTGATTTGTATTTCTCTGATGGTTAAGGATGATGAGCATTTTTTCATGTGTCTGTAGGCCGTGAACCTATCTTCTTCGGAGAATTTTCTCTTCAAGTCTTTTGCCCACACTGAGAAGGGATCACTTGTTCTTTTCTTGCTAATACATTTGAGTTTTCTGTGGATTCTGGTTATTAAACCTTTGTTGGAGACATAACCTACAAATACCTTCTCCCATTATGAGGGCTGTCTGCTTGCTTTACTTACTGTGTTCTTAGCTGTGCAGAAGCTTTTTAGTTTGATCAGATCCCAGTAATGTATTTTTGGTGTTGCTTTAATTGCCTGGGGGGTCCTCCTCATAAAATATTCTCCCAGGCAGATTTCTTCAAGTGTTTTCCTTGCACTTTCTTCTAGTATTTTTACAGTTTCATGTCTTAAGTTTAAATCTTTAATCCAGTGAGAGTCAATTTTTTTTTTTTGCAGTTGGGCCGGGGCCAGCACCCTATTCGCTGAGCCACAGGTGCCACCCGAGAGTCAATTTTTGTTAATGGTGAAAGGTGTGGGTCCAGTTTCAGTCTTCAACAAGTCACCAGCCAGTTCACCCAGCACCATTTGTTTATTAGGGAGTCTACTACTCCCTACCGAATGTTTTTAATTGGCTTATCGAAGACCAAATAACGGTAAGTATCTGGGTTCATCTCTTTGTTCTCTATTCTGTTCCTTACATCTACCTCTCTCTTTTTGTGCCAGTACCATGCTGTTTTGATCACTATTGATTTACTTAGGTCTGGTAGCGTGATTCCTCCTGATTTTTTTTTTTTTTTATTTCTGAGTAATGTCTTGGCTATTCAAGGTTTTTTCTGATTCCATATAAAATGAACTATTATTCTTTTGAGGTCTTTAAAGTATGACAGTGGTGCTTTAATAGGAATTGCATTAAAATTGTATATTGTTTTGGGTAGTATGAACATTTTCACAATGTTGATTCTTCCCAGCCATGAACGTGGTATGTCTTACCATTAACTCTAAGAAAGCTATTTCTTTTCCTAAATTTTCATAGTTCTTTTTATAGAGATCTTTCACGTCCTTTGTTAGGTAAGCTTCCAAATATTTCATCTTCGTTGGCACTACTGTAAAAGGAATAGAGTCCTTGAATGTTTTCTCAGCTTGACTATTGTTGGTGTATATAAAGGCTACAGATTTGTGAGTATTGATTTTTAACCTGAGATGTTGCTGTATTCCTTGACCACATGCAAGGGTTTTGTAGTTGAATCCCGGGGGGGTTTCCAGATATACAATCATATCATCAGTGAAGAGTGAAAGTTTTATCTCTTCTGACCTATATGGATACCCTTGATTGCTTTCTCTTGCCTGATTGCGATGGCTAAGATTTCCATTACAATGTTAAAAAGCAGTGGAGACAATGGGCAACCTTCCCGGGTTCCTGATCTGAGTGGAAATGATTTCAATTTAACTCCATTCAATACGATTTTGGCTGTGGGTTTGCTGTAGAAGGCCTCTATCAGTTTAAGAAATGTCCCTTCCATACCTATTTTTTTAAGTGTTCTGATCATGAAAGGATGCTGGATATTATCAAAAGCTTTTTCTGCATGAATTGAGAGAATCATATGGTCTTTGCTTTTTATTTTGTTTATGTGATTAATTATATTTATAGATTTATGTATATTGAACCAGCCTTGAGACCCTGGGATAAAACCCATTTGGTCATGGTGTATAATTCAGTTGTTGTGTTGCTGGATTCTGTTTGCTAGGATCTTATTGAATGTTTTTGCATCAATATTTGTTAGAGATATTGGTCTATAATTTTCTTTTCTTGTTGGGTCTTTTCCTGGTTTGGGGATATTTGCTTCAGAGAATGTGTTGGGAAGTATTCCTTCTTTTCCAATGTTTTGGAAACGGTTAAGTAATATAGGTACTAGTTACTCTTTAAAGGTTTGGTAGAATTCTGATGTGAAGCCATATGGTCCTGGACTTTTCTTTTTGGGGAGATTTTGGATAGTTGATGCTATTTCAGAGCTTGATATAGGTCTGCTCAACATTTCCACTTCATTCTGTCTAAGTTCAGGAAGGTGGCATGATTCCAACTATTGGTCAATTTCCTTCAGATTTTCATATTTCTGAGAATAGAGTTTCTTGTAATATTCATTAGGGATTTTTTGAATTTCTGAGGAGTCTGTTGTTATTTCATCTTTGTCATTTCTGATTGATGAAATTAGAGATTTTACTCTTTTATTCCTGGTTAGCCAAAGATTTATTTATTTTATTGACCTTTTCAAAAAACCAACTTTTTGATTTATTGATCTGTTGTATAATCCTTTTGTTTTTAATTTCATTCAATTCTGCTCTAATTTTGGTTATTTGTTTCCTTCTGCTGCTTTTGGGATTGGAATGTTCTTCCTTTTCCAGTTGCTTGAGATGTCCCATTAAGTTGTTAACTTACTCTTTTCCCGTTCTCTTGAGGAAGGCTTGAGGAATG